>JBBDHI010000024.1:14400348-14411889 GCA_037177115.1 Craterocephalus stercusmuscarum
ATTTAAAGATAATTCTCCATCAAGCAGAAGGACAAAATGGAAATGCAGAAAGTAAAAAAAAGCATATTCTGTAGCTCAAAGACAAATACCAAACTTTAACTTCTACTTAACGTTTGATTATAGAACAAAGAACTATTGTAAGAAGCAGCAAGTCTGATATAAAGATGTTTTTTCCAGATATTTTATTAGTGTTTCACATGTAAAACACTTTCAGACTTAAAAAGAACCTCAGATTTGAAGCCAAAGTTGAAAATGGCCACCAATCTCTGGTTTACTGTTCAGTGTGCTTGTTGTGACTGAAACACCAAGACCCAGCATTCTTTTTTCCTCTTATTCCCCGTCCTTCTCGTGCACACATCATTGCTCGGCTCTGTGCTGGTTTCCACTGACTTGTCCTAATCAGAAAGGTCCTGTCAGGATATGAGTGAGTGGATAACATCTGACACCGGTATCCAGTCCTGTGACCCACAGCGTAATTCTGTGGCGACTGTGGAGGCCTCCAGTACAAGCATCTTCAAAAACAGGCCTTTGCGCGGGGGCTGGGATGGACGGGGATTGGGGGTAGGGGCAAAGCCTGTGAATTCCGGAGGGTGGGCTCTTCAGCGTTGGTGGGTGGAGAAAGTCTTGTTGTTGTTTCATACCTCCAATGTGTTTTTACTCTTTCTCCTCAACCGGGAATAACCCCTTAAGAAACATCCTACCAGGGTTAGGTGTGAGATAAGATGGGGAGTTTCTCAATGAGTGGGATATTTTTCTGCCTTGTTGTTGTCAAGTTGCTCCATGGCCTTGAGAAACTGCAGCTATTTCTCTCTGCAGCGTTCTGTTTTTGAAGGCGCAGAATGACCAGGAAGACTAGTTTTTTCTCTTGAAGCTGAAGAAAAATATCTTTTCAACCAAGGTTAATAACTGCAAAGAGTTTAAATAATTCTTCCCTTTGTCTGGATCAGACAATCTTTACCGGAACTAAACAATTTCACACCCTTGTCCAACAGTTGCCATTTGTTGTATCTTCTCTTCTTTTGTGATGCAAAATAAAAAAAGGAGAGAAAGTAGATCAAACGCTCAGGAAGATGGCCAAGCTCCAAACTTGATCCAGCATCTAATTAGCACAACTTTACAGGAGCCTCTAAAAAATCTCACGTGACTCAAACCAATGAGCTGATATTTTATTGTCAACTGAGGATCGCAGCTGACAGTTTTCAGGTTTGTTTTCCAGACTTTTCCACTCACATTCCAAAGCTGTGAGTTAAGCTCTCCTCTTGTGCCCACTACGATGCTCAGAGGTTACTGGCTGTGTGTTGTAGAAACATGAGCTCAAAGACATGTCCATACTTTGCTTTACATTATTCATAAGTGTTTTCCTTCAGGTAAAATTAGATGTAGGTCGCCAAGTATGGCTGCTGGTTCTTTCTCTAACAAAGGCTATGGTTTAAATCTGACCTCACTCTGAGGTTACATATTAGTCTAGGGTAAAAGGAACAAAGACAAACAAGGTTGTATCTCTGTTTTATCTGAATTGTGTGTTTACTTTATATCGGATGAAGTCACTTTCTCCTCGCACAATGGTACAATTTCTTTTATTTTTGTTAATGTTTCTGCTTGGATTAAAGTAAAAAAAGACAAATAACATCAAAACAAAACCAAAAAAAAACTTATCTATTTCAGAGGAGGGGCTCGGTTGTTGAGTCTGTTTTGCAGCTTTGGATTTTTTTTAGACATTTTTTTTTTACTTGTAAAGAACTTCAAGAATGAAAACTAACACGAATTTTCTATTTGCATTCTGAATACAACTATCCCCTGAAGACATAGACGTCCACAAGTCAATGGAAGTACGTTTTAAAGAACAGCACACAAATCCTGTAGGTTAGCACTACAGTGCCTTTAGGGGTGTTTAACATAATGCTTTTGCTGCTAATTACTTGCCTCGTTATTATTATTTCCTTGTGTTTTCGGGTTTTTTCCCCCTTGTTGTCATGGCCACCTAATTATCCCACAGGATTCATTAAAACGTAATTTAATCCCATATAATTATCTAATCTAATCTCAGTGCATAATAGCCTTATGTGGCCACGCCAGCCTTTCATGATACAGAATCTCAACCAAACACACCGGCAAGCAGCGCGCCGTTAAAACACGTTGTTCTCACGATGAAAGGCGACCGATTCATTTCTTATCATACGACTGGATGTTACCAGCGGTGGGAGTTGAGTTCACCTCTTTGCTGCGATCTTTAGGGGCAGAAATCAGTAGCAAGAAAGCATGTAATTGACAAAGTCACGTGTTCCCACTACGGGAACGGGCACAACCAGCACAAGAGCGAATGAGAGCGAAGGAGAGAGAGAGGGAGAGAGAGAGAGAGAGAGAGCAGTACAGAGGTGGTGTGAGTGGGGAAGGGATTGAAGGGAAGAGAGAAAGACATGACAAAAATATCAAAAGGCAGAAAGCACGCCGTACCATGCGAGCGAAATTGGTGAGCGATGGGATCGAGGATGTCGGATTAATGGTGACTACCGCAGCCCGTTTTCGCAGAGGAAGCTTCTCTATTGCAACTTGGGCGCAGAGGGTCCGCGGGGAAACATGGCCGAAGGTTATCCTGCAATTATTTTCTATTTTTTGCTCTTAGTTTTTGTCTCTATCTGCTCACGCGAGAAGGGAGGAGAGGCAAGGTGCAACGTGATTATTGTTTGAAACCTCACAAGAGGCGCGGGAGGGTGGGGGGAAGATAAAACAAAACAAAAGCAGAAAAAAAAAAACACCAAAGAAAAAAGCCCCAGAAACACCTTCGACCTGAACCATCCCTTGCCGAGCACCGTATCTAACCATGTTTGGCTGCGTGAAGGTACGCGTATTGTTAAGAGCGTACCTTTTTTATGCGTTTGTCCCCAGCAGTAAAGCGAGAGGAACCATGTGTACACCTGCCTTTTTCCTGTAGCATGCAAGTCTACAGCAGGAGCAGGGCTGTGGATGCACGACATTCACAGAAAGCCCCTCCGCAAGTTACAACGACCGAGCGTGCCTGTGCACGAAGCAGATGCACTAATCTGTCATGGAGTAGCAACTTTTTTGGGGAGGGACGTTTGCAGTTGCTGCACACCGGGTCACAGCGCCACGCGCCCCGAACGCTTATGATGTCGATAATGGTAGTATAGGAAATTTCTACCGGCCGTGAACTTCGCATTACAAGTAGAGGGGATTCCCCCCACGCTTCTTGGAGAAGTTTTTTTCTTAAAAAAAAAATGTAACAGAGCCTATTAAATTTGTACAAATCGTTAACGCGCGCAGAGAAATGCCTCTCTTGCAACGTGTGTCTCAGACTTTGTGGGGGGAAAAAGAGAAAGAAATAAAAGTCCTCTGACTCGCTGCTTGTGTGCCCGCTTGTTTCAGGAGGGCCGGGTAAAGGTGGCGGAGAAGACCCCGCCAAGTCCACCGAGCTGCAGGAGGACAGGACTCGACCTCAGACCCTGTCTGGATCGGGCTTCTGCAAATGGTTCAACGTCCGGATGGGCTTTGGATTTATCTCAATGACCAACAGTGAAGGGAGCCCAGTCGACCCCCCTCTGGATGTTTTCGTCCACCAAGTAAGTTGCCAAAAAACACAAACCACCCCGAGGAAAAAAACATCTGCTTTGGGATGGTCGCCCTCGTTCGGATTTGCTTTTCAAAAGCGTGGAGAGGCGACGAGTGATCGATTCGTTTTATCCCCCTTGCCAAAACCTCCAGTATTCATTCAGATCCCATTTTGATGCCCTCTTATTTCTCCTCGGAGTTGTTACATTGTATCATCCGGATGTTTTGCATTGCCCAACATGTTACTGTGTAATCACACGTTGTTCACGGGCTTGAAAAAACATGTTAAGTTTCCTTTTTGGGCCACATGCGATCAGCTCTCCCCTCCCTTGCTTCCCTCTGCTCTGCAAAGAGAAAGGAAGAAATGTTGTGTGGCTATGACACGGTTAGTTTCACACTTGGCCCTAATGGACAGCATAGCCTGCCTGGTATCCAGCCAGCTAGCATGTCGGCAAACGTGTTTTTAAAAAGTCCAAACTTTGCACGCTGATCCTGCCCTGTGTTCAGGAGCAGCTGCTGTTTGTTTTCTGTGTGTTTTTTAAGGTGCACTTGATTGAAATCTTCCTACGTGACGCCAGGCCTGTTTTGTACCACATGTAGGCTACAGTTGATTTATTGTGCATGGAGTTCATTTCAGATGCCCTGTTTTCGACTTGTTCCTCAGCAAACAAAGAGCAGTGAGGTCCTCTCTCCTTTCCGCTCCTATCCCCCGTTAAATCGCCCTTTTTACGGTCAAATAAAGTGGTTTTAAAATCCTCAAGGAGGAACCAATGAGGATGAGGAGAGGCATTTTCGCCATTTCATTTGACACCCTCTCTTGTCTTTATTGTGGGCTCTGGGGAGGTTGTTTTGAACTGGTGCATTGTGGAGGTCAGATGTCACTTTAATGGAAAAACGATGGCTTCATCCATAATTTATTATTATTATTATTATTAATATTATTATTGTTTGCAAGATTAGCAGGAGCATTGAAAAATGTTTTCACATTGGATATTGGGCACCTGAAACATTGAAGTTCTATAGGTTTTTTTAAAAGCTTGAAGTCAGTCTAAAAATAAAACGTGTGACCTCAGTTTGACATGTTTTGCTGAAAGAAAAAACGTGTCATCTAAACATCTACACATGTCTGTGTTCACATGTCTGTGTTCTGTAAGCGTCCAGAAAGCTTGCAGTGATTAATTTGGGTTTTTGGAAGCTGCTGACTTTGCTCCATATCTCTGTAAGATGTGCCTCATACACCTTACCTTTAATTAGTCTTTAGATAAAACCCATTTCAGACTTTCCTCAACACTAGATTTAGAAGATGTCAGCTCATTCTAACATTGATGGAGTGATAATGATGTCGGTTAAATAATGAAGACCTACATGAACAATAATAAAGCCTACACTACTTTGTTTAAATGCTCCAACAAACTTAAAAGACTCATATTTTTCATGAATGACATTAAAACTGTAAGGCGACCTTGGCTAAGTGTCTGTTATTAGGACATCATGTGCAGTGGTAGAGGAACAACTTAGATCTTGAAATACAAACGTATTCATCACACACAAATGGATTTGGTCAGTATTTTTATTGTCTGGTCATTTTTTATTACTAATAACATCTAAGTAACACCCATTACAATAATCGAATATAGTAAAAAGTCCAATTTCCTCTTAGATCTAGTGTAGTTGAAGTAATCGATGGTATAAATCTATTAATATTAGTTATTTGTGTAACTTGAGTATATTTACACAGTAACTTAGTTTGGAAATCTGATCAGTAAACAGTACACATAACAAATGTACAGGGCTTTATTTTTTCTTTCATTTTGCTAGGCTTTACATGCAAACATGCTCACTGAACAGGCAGCCAGGGCTGAGAAAAATGCATTATTGCGAGACAGCATTAGCAGTTTTTGATTGATGCTTTCTAATCAACCCTCCACAATCTGAAGGCACCACATCCATCCACATACTCCAGGCTCCTGTCGTCTCTGCTGGCCAGAGATGTTTTAGTGAGAGTGAAGGAAGTTCTGTGAAAAAGCCTTAAGAGCTGAGCAAGAGTCAAACAAACCCAGTCTGAATCAGCAGTTTGTAAACTGTGAAGCTGCTGTGGTGCTTTTACGTTGCAGATGCCGGAAGATGATCATAATGTCACAATCTGTGCGTTAGCCTTTTATGATATTGTTAAAAAAAAAAAAAAAGTCCACTTTTTTTTTTTACTGGCTGTGACACTATCCAACTAATGTCACACTTCCATTTAAAACAGTCAAATAATAAAAAGGCCTGTTTGTTGAGCCAACAAAGAGAGGAGAAATGACAACAAAAAGGTCATTTTAAACATGAAAAAACAGTGAGACAAAGCATAAAAAGTACTGTTGTCATTTTTGTGATTTCCTAAAGGAAGAAGCATTTTTTTATTTATAAAGCACAGCCTTGGTTTTTTGCTAAAATTCCCGGTGAGAGAAAATGTTGCAGAAAGTGTCAGAAATGCTGGTTTTGTTGTTTTTTCCTGAATGCATCTTGTGGCATTTGTGCACATTACAAAAAGGAAAATTGTCTCTCTCTCTTTTTTTTTTTATAAGCCCGCTTATAAGAATACAATGAATTATATGTTTACATTTGTGCATTTCCATGGCAGTGTTTCCAGCTACATGCTAATGATAATGCAGCTGTCATTTAGCACAATAGGAAGACAATATGCATTCATAAGCACATCATCATACTGAATGTAAAACAGCCCATTTCTTTGCAAGGATTTGGATACACACTCATTAAGTCAGTCACTCATTTTCTCCGGCTGCTCCTCCCTCTCCGACTCTTCTGCCAGCAGCCCGAAGCTATTTGGATGATATTTCCAGGTGCAGAGGAAATGTTTAGATTTGGGTAAATTGAATTAAAATCTGTCAGTTTATTCTCCGAGCTGCAAAAGCATCTGAAAGTCCGATTTAGGAAGATGTCTAGAAGTAGGAATCTTTCTGCTGGGATAAAAATATTTCATCTAACAAGCAGACCCGCTGAAAAAAAAAAGAGCTGACTTTTATTTTATATCAAGAGATGTTGGCTTGACACCGAGGTCGTGCAATATTTTCTGCATTCATGCCACAAGGTTTCCTCTCGGGGAATTTGAAAGAATAAGAAGCAGCAGGAGAGACTTTGCAGATTTAATTCCTGCAAAACACTGACCCTATATGCATCAGAGAGAGAGGTAAGGACTGTGGGGAGGGGAAGAGGGAGCATGAGGACAGAAGGAAAGGAGGGGAGGGGGGGAGGAGTTTCCTCAGGAGAGGGAAAGAGGAGGGATGTGGGAAAAATACGTGTGGGTGAGGGGTGGCGGCGCTGGGTTGGGGAGGGAGGGGTGCTAGTGGTGGTCGAGGAGGAAAAACATGAGTGAGAGGTTTGGAAAAAGGAGCGGGGAGGTAAGAAAGGGGGGGGCGAGTGTGTGAGTGGGGGTCCCTGCCCGACCACAAGCTCTCTTCCTGGGAGGCGTCCTCATCAGAGCTCCCAATCTGATCACTTCCTTTTGGAAGGCGAGAAAGTCATTACGGCATCCTCACTTCCTGGAAGCTCTGATTTGCTGTTTGCTGACCTCCTCTGTACCTGGGCTGCATGTTGGTTGGTTTTTCTGTGTCTGTGTGTGTGTGTGTGTGTGTGTGTTTTGGCATAACATATATTGGGTGATTTCTCCTTTGGCAAAAGAGATTCTTTAAAGACAAAAAGGCAGGAGGGTTGGATGGAATGACGGTGTGTGTGTGTGTTTTGGGGGGAGGTTGCTTGCCATTTGTCATTGATCATTTTGAAACGTTTAGTGCTGTTATTGTCCTGAAACTCTGAGTTTGTGTTCAATTTATCTAGTGCCCTATGAGTGTGTGTGTGTGTGTGTTTGTCCTTTCTGCTCTTAACCACCAGGTTGTTGGTGTTTGCATGTAAACCGTTGCATTCCCGTTTTGAGTATGTGAGCGTGCACGGTGGAGAGAGTGTGTGTGTGTGTGTGTTTTGTGTAGTGAGGTTAAAGTGGGCCCCTAGTGAGATTAACCTCTGGTCCGTGTCACTGTTTGGCATGCAGGCCCCACCCATCTCTGCCTCCAGATAGCCAGTATCAGGCTTTGTGTCTCCTGCAGCCACACTACTCCATGCACTCACACCAACCCACCCGCTCCTTCTGTACATCAAAAAAAGCAATAGAAGAAGAAAGACTGGTCACGTGACTGCCTTTTATGGAGCTGGCCACATAGAGCGGAGATGATTGGTAATTGGAATGGTGGCAGATCAGAACGCAGGGCCGCAGTTCACGTAAAACACAGACAGCTGCAAGCTTGATTGTGCAGGTAAAAGTTAATTTAAGGCTGTTTGAACCTTTTATTTAATTAATCTCACTGAAAAAGAAAACCTGAGTAGAAACATTCATCAAGGCTTTATGTTCATCATAACATTATTTAGCTGTTTTTTTTACATTTGTTAGATAAAATACTTGATGCACATTTTGTTTGAAAAAGAACAATTATTTTTGTGATAAGTTCATTTAGAATTACTATTTTTCATCTGAAAAACATCCCTCCAAGAGCATGTCTTCTAATTCCTTGGATGTGTTCTGGATCCGCATTCATAAGATTTTCAGCTCAGTTTCACACATGCCAAAGAAATTCTCAAATTTTAGGATAAGTATTTTTTTCTTGAATAAAATAGACTATTCAATAAAAATAACAACTACCTGAATAATCAGTTAATTGACCAATTGTTTAATTCCACAGCAGAAAGAAAAACTAGACGTGAAAGCTGGACTTTAAATAGCAAAGGATGGGGGAAAAAAAAACCTTTTCAAGAGATAAAATTTTTTTGTGTCCAAATGTGTCTTTTGTTTAGTAATTAATGATAGTTTCAGGAAAAAGTTAAATTCTAAATCTGTCAAAGAAGAAGACATTGTTACTGCACAGGCTCAAATAAATAACACCACCAGATTTACAGCTGCAAAGGAAAAGCTGCAAAACCCCAATTTTTTTTTAAATCACATTTTTATCGACACTATGGCTTTTATCCACTTCACATTTGGAAAAATGACAGCGAGTAACTTGTCATGCTTGGGACTTAACATGCGGCTTTAGTCAAATCAAAACTGTGTGCTAAAAGGAAAAAAAAAAAACCTTATTTCAAACCATTTTCAGAAAAGATTTATATTAATTCCGTCACAGAAAACAGAATGAATCTGCGAAGAAAATAACCTGCAGGGCTAATATTTTGGGGGTGATGAGTCGTCTGTCAGGAAAGCTTTCAGTCAGTGGAGGCTGTGGGTTTTATCAGCAGCCACCTTAGCGAGCTTCATTTCCCCTCTCATGCTGATAAATGTAGCTCGATGATCTACTGCTTCCTCCCCCAGATCAAATATTTGCCCCAGTCATAATCAGGGGTGTTGGATGTTGTTAATTTGAGGCAGGGGAAACATGAAGGCTTTTAAGTGTTTGATGGGGGTTGGGCAGGGTTCAGGGGTCAGGCCCACTAATGACAATGTGTTGAGGAGGGCTGGAGTGTCCGCGTCATGAGAGCAGCTCTGTTGGTGGGTTTTTCACAGGCATGTGTGCGTTTCCATTCCTTCATCTAGCTTTTTCTCCTCCTTTTCCCATCCACTTTTTTCCCCTTTTTTTATGTATTTCTATCCATCCTTTTGAGCCGAGTCCATCAGAGCCGATCTGACCCACCGGTTAGTGTTTCCTGGGTATAAAAAGCTACTTAATGGCTCCCCACCACATGGTGACCGCCAGTCCTCTCACACTCACCTCAAACGCAGTCCCTGTCCTCTTTAATCCAGTGCAAAATACCTCGCGGGGCAGCTCTGATTTAATGCATCCCATAATTAGCCATTCCATAGCTGATGGTCGCCACGGAGAGAGGCTGTTGGAGGATGGTGGGTCTTCTCACGCATCCCCTCACGTTACTGCTTCCTGTATTGATTGCTGGGACTGGCGATGACGAAGGCCGCCTGATGAAAAGGAGGGCTATTTCTATCCAGGATGTCAGAGTGCATATTGATCGCTGGCTCCTTCCTACACACACACACTCACACACATGTGCAACTGCAGAAAGATATTTATTCCCGGCAAGGAGGCTCGTAAGCATTACCAAACATTTAGGGGCGGGCTGGTATCAGTTTTATCTTGTCCTTTTTTTTCTCTCTCTCTCTCTATGATGACAGTAGCAGCTGGTGGCGCAGAGATTAGGTGCAGAGTGGTCTTCCAGTAAGGCAGGGGGTGGTGCTGCAGGAGCTCCACCACTGACCCCAGGATTTTTACTGCTGACCTGTGAGGTTGCTGATCAAATGCGGGTTTTGTTCCTGTCCCCTCTCCTCTCCTCGCCTCCCCCCCCGACCCACCCACCCACCCCCTTCCCCAAGTCCAGCCGCCGATCGGGAGTTGCTCCTCCATTGGAGCTGAACAGAATGCGCTTTAGGCATTTCTAGATTCCCTCCCTTATCCACCTCGCTGTGCTAAGCCCCGCCCACATTCTGTGTACTCCCTCCTGCTCTGTCCCTCATGTCCTCCTTGGCGTTCCTGCGTTCCCTTTCTAGCCGATCGTGCCCTTTCCTGACCTTTTTGGGTAAACTGAAACGGGTCAGGACACCCGCCAGGTCACTCGAGAGGAGGGGATTCGGGTTACAAGTTCTGATTTGTGTGTGTGTGTGTGTTGTTGTTGTTGTTGATTTTTTATTTATTTTTTCTTCCTGCACACACTGACATGCATACACCAGCTCAGCTGCAGCATACAGTCACACACAGTTGTTGAGATCGAGCTGTGGCGAGTGTGTGTGCTCCAGAGCCCGTCTGAGACATGAACACGAGTGTGATGCCACTTCCTATAGAAGAGAGATGTGTGTGTGTGTTTTCCTGCATTACTGCAGAACAAAAGAGGTTGTGTGGTTTCCTCACTGTTGCATTGTGGGAATTGAGGGCTTTGGAGAGAGGGGGTAGGATGCTGAGACAAGCCACTCAACTTTGACCTGGTGAGACGAACTGCTTGTGGTCTGAAGGCAGGAGAGGAAGAGGAAGCGGTCTTGTGTCACAGTGTGGAGAGCCGTCAATGATTATTCATCATTATTCTGAATGGATGCGTTTTGTGGGGGATGGGCACAGGTTTTGTTTGCTTTCCACCAATTTCTGCTGACTGAATGCCTTTCAGTCATTCGGATGGTTTGTTGACGGTAATAATAAAATCAACTGGCATTGTAATGGAATTGACCAGGGTTCAAAGCATTTCAGTTTGATGATTTAAAAACATAAAAAAGGAAAAAAATAAAACATGAAAGTAGGTTTGTGCATTCTAATGTTCCAGGTTAATAATTATTGAATGTAGAATTCAGTTATTTTTTGCCGCGCGGCTACTTGACATTGATCCTTCCCGGCTGCATAAAGCTGAGTTTATGACTCACCTCATCGTCCCTTCTGTTTTATTCCCTCATGCGTCTGTGGTGCAAAATCATTCCTTTCACACATTTCCATTCCCTGATTGTCTTCCATTCCTCAAAGCCAAATCCAATATCTGAATTTCCAAAATGGATGAGTCCTCCACGAGTGATCGGCTAGTGCCATCGCCTTCGACTCTGCAACAGCAGAGAGGGAATCCAAAAGAACATCAATAGAGTTTGATTGAGTTTTGAATAAAACTACTTAGACTGAATATTTAATGCTGCTGGCGTTATTATGTTATGAATTGAAAGCATGTGGATGGGGGGGGTGGGGATATCATCAGATGAGTGCGTATAAGTTTCAGAGGGAAATTATATGAAATCCTATCTTTTCGTGAATTTTATTAGATTAAAATTATATGCTTGAAAAATTAAAAACTGCTGTTTTTTATTGGGATTTTGTTCTTTTTGAATTTTAAAGAAGTTATGCTCAGAAAATGAAACATGGGTATCAACTAAAACTAGGGATGGGCACAATTAATCGATTATCGATTAATCGATCGTTAAGATTTTTGTCGATTACATTATCTTTAATCAAT
>JBBDHI010000024.1:14450372-14466435 GCA_037177115.1 Craterocephalus stercusmuscarum
GAGGCCACAATGAAAAACATCAGATATGTTGTAAAAAAAGAGCATATGACATTGTTTCCATTTCTTAATTTATGTTATAAAATACAGAAAGTGATCTGATCCTTACTGTTGTTTTGAAAACTATGCAACCATCATGTCTGGCTGATCAATGTTAGGCTGCACTGTGGACAGATACATGTGTTGTGCTTATGACTAACGGTTCTCTCAAGCATCATTAGCTACTCCAGCAGTAACACATTCTTCTAGGGATTAAGTTCTGATGATAGCAATTTTGACTGAAAAAAAGAAGACTCCTTTAAAGACTACCTTGAAGAATGTCATTGTTGAACCGTCCTCCACCACCCCATATGGGATTTTTGTTTGTTTGGCCAGGTCGTCAGCGGAGTCTATTGGTGACTCCATCCTCTCCACAGTGAGGAAGGCAGCCAAGTTGGCTGTATATGAGGAAATGATGATGAGGGTGAAGAACCACCAGATACCTCCCACTATTCGAGTTGACAGAGCCTTGGGCATTAGCTCTGAACCTGAGGTGAGGAAGGTGGCAGGGGTGAATAGTACACTGCAAAAGTTATTCATCTCTATAACTTCTAATCAGGTTTTAATCTTCTGGTTAATCTCAAAATGCAAAATATCATTCAAATATTTCAGCCCAATCTTTTGCTAGAACTCGAAAGTTTTCAGCCCAGGTAGATGTGACATTAGCCTTAGATAATAAAGGTAAAATAACCTTTCCTAAGTCATACAGACTGCTTTATCTAATGCAGAAAGTGCAATGTGGGAACAAAGTGTTTGCATAAATCAATTGCATCAAATGAAACAGAGGGTATTGATTGTTCAGAACAGCATGGAGACGGGACAATGCTGTGTGAGCCAGAGAGTCATGTACCCAAGGTAACCTCATATCCTGACTCCATACCCCACTGATCTTGAGGTGCTGATAGGCCACTGGCAAAAGAAGAAGACACTGCATATTGGTAGTGGTATCACTAAGTGGTACTTTGCACAGTTCAGCATGGGTTGGGATAGATGGGGAGCTGGTAAAAACATTAAGAAAGGCTAATCTTGTCTAAAATGGAGGTATAAAAAGAGAAATACAAAAATATGATAAGAAATGTGGTAGGCTAGTTTGTTATTTTATGCTTTTCAAAATGGCACAGTTTTGATATTAGACCTCGATCATAGACATTAAAAATCAACACAAAATGTATTAATTGGTTATGGAAGTGCTGCATATTTTCTGGGTGCTGAAAAGTGATCCAGAGGCTTATAAAAAAGATCTAAATACAGAATTATTTATTATTTAGAAGCAACTCATTTTATGCAACCAACCTTTACTTCATAACAATAAAACGTAGAACTTGCCAACTGTCACCCAAAATACACTTTCCAACAAAGTTCTTACAACCGTTGGAGGAATTATGCTCTTCACTTTTTTCTTTGAGCCCTCAATTGACCTTTTCTGCAACAACCTCTGTTGCAAGGTAAACACTTCCCCAACACAAGAACACCTGTCAGTAAGTTTTGTAAATGGTCCAAGTTTACCAGTGCAAGTGAATATGGATTGTTTGAGCATATGAATTTAGCACATGCAATTACTTAAAAACAAACAAACAAAAAAAGTGTGAATGTAAATGTTGGTCCTGCCCTTTATTAAACTTTTATGCAAAACTGGAAATGAAGTGATAATGTGTTATGTTACTTTTCTGTTTCTCTTAGTGATACAAACTAACACAAAAAAGTCCTTGAGTGAGCTCTACAGAGATTAGTTACCTTCAGGGACGTCCCACAATTGTTTTGTCCAGCAGCGCCCAAAGTTAATTTGATTTTACTCAAGTGGCATAAAGGCTATAAATCTCTTTCTTTCCCATGTTTATTATTCATTGATTTAGGTTCAGTCTATGTTCCCTGTTAACTGAATGAATTAAATAACAAAAAAAAGCATATTTACTCCTGCCTAGACCTCCAGAGGTCTCCTTCTGTTGCCAATGGTTTAGTAAAAAAACAATAAACTCAGCCCTCAGGGACAGTGGGGTACAGAGAGCTAGCGCTCCACAGAGCAACTGCAGACACAGGCTGAGGCAACTACCTTGCTGCATGAGAGCCCCAACTCCAAACCAGAAACTATTGAGCAGCGTGAAATTGTTTTCCACCACATCTGAGTCTGGGTTGCATGGATGCGGGTTATACCACTCATAAGGGCTAAACCTATAAGGGAAAGAGCAGAGAGACAAATGTCAGCAGGCAAACCACAGATTTTTCTTTTTTTCCTGATGCAAACCAAATGCTTGAGTACACACGACTTGAAAACTGCGGGAGAGAATGTTGATGTGTGAGAATACGGTTTTGTGGCCTATGGATCACAGCCCTGGCAGAAACTAAAGCTATTCATTCATGCTTTCGCTGAAATCAACTTATTGGCATATTCAAATGCCATCAGTTTATTGTAAGAACAGATCAATAGGCTGGAATAACACTGTCACTGGTGATAATGTCCCAGTGGGTGATGATCTTTGGAGCTCATTTCGATTTACTTACTCTGGTGCTTTAAGTAATTCCCCCCGCAACTGCAATCACTGTTAGTCTACAGATACCAATTACTCCTCATATTTGTCTTCTTTCTTTTTTTTTCTTCTGTTTTCCCAGCAGCTATTTCTCTTCTTCTTCCTCTTCCTCTTGGCTTTTCCTCTTTCCTCACCCTCCCTTGCCATATTCACCTCCTTTCCTCATCCTGAATCATCCCCGTCTCAAAACCTACACCTTATTTACTGTTTGAGCTTCGCTTCCCCAATGAACCCCACCCCCCCAACCATCTGCTGCCTGTTCGTTGATTGTCAGTGTCTTTGGGTCAGTTGTGGACATTTCTCATTTATTATCTTAAGCAAAAGTGGCATGGCATTAGCACAAGGTGATTGGGTTAGTGTTGAGCATCAGGAATTGATTGAGTTTGTGCTGAAGTGGTTGATAGAGGGAACATTGCTTATGCAGAGTTGAGGGGCCCATCAAGTAATGTTATTGAGGAGCTTTCCCTCAACTTAGTGCATGCTAATAAGCTTCTGGGCAGAGCTTTACGGGCTCAGAGTCTGCAGAAATGTGATGCCTGCTTTGTCAGCTGTGGCCATGAGAGATGCAGACACACATCTGGATAGCTGTTTTTGTGAGGATTTTCACTAACATAACCATACATCAAACAGCTTTAGCCTAATGGATACTTTATGTGTAATGCATCAAAGACTGACAAACTGAAGAAACTGATCAAGAACAGATATCTATAAATGCCAGTAACTAGGGTTGGAAATTCTGGTGAACAGTTTTGATGACCATGCCCCTCGCAGATTAGTGTAATATATAAGGAAAAGCGGAGGAGCGTATTCTTCCTCGGGTGACTGAGAATGTCAATGCAGGACGTGATCAGACTTTGTCAGCAAGAACAGTCCTTCCACACCTACATAGTGCGGGATATTATTGTAAGGTTGCAGAGCATAAACCTCTCATTACACAGATGAATGCACATTTAAGACTTCAGTGGTGCAAAAAAACCATAGGCACTGAGATGTAGGGAAAAAAGGGATTTTTTTTCTGACGAGTCATCTTTTGCCAGTGGGACGGAGCAGAACTGAATTCCTGATTTTGTGGGAGCTTTATGTCACAAAACATGGGTCCTCATGTCCCCTTAGAAGGAAGGATGAATTCAAATCAAAAGTAAGTGACCACTTCTAGCCAACCTTGGAAATGTTTTACAAGTCTTTTTCTATCTCTTTTCTTCATTATATGTAAAAATTCAACAATTTTATCCGCACACTCAAAGGAGCTAAGTTACATGCTTCTACAAGCAGTATTTGTCACCTCTGTTTTTTATCTGACAAATAAATCCTAAATCTTGAAATCTATGATGATCTATTGCATGATTATTACAGATACAAACATAGATACATCATTTGATCTTTCTCGGTTGCTGCCACAGCAAAATTAATTACCTTATTTTTCTCTAATTGTGAATGTGCCTACATTTTTGCCATATTGCCTTCCCCTTCCAGCTATTTGCTGTGCTATCCCCTCAAGATTCATCTGTGTGGACACGGTAGTGATGACACACTATAATTTTTCCTGTCAACACCATCGGGATGCCTGATTTACTGGAATGTCAATGAGCTATGTCTCCTTGGAACCACAGGCAACTGTAATGGCACAATGGCCTTGTGAAGCTGTGTGGAATATAATGTGTACTCTTGCATGTTTCTGCACGTGTGTATCTATCCATGCCTATGCACATCAAGCCGCTGGTGCATGAATGTTTCTGCAAATGCCTTTATAGTGCTTTGTGTGTGTATCTTTCTGTAGCACACTGTGTATTTGCATTGGCCCAATCAAATCCATCTCAAAGTCAAACAGCTTCTGTGGTTGTTCCCAATCATTACTTATAATGTGTGACTGCAGCCGGAGGGGGATTGAGGCTGACACGGGATGTATGCAGACAGCAAGGTTATGGGTCTAGATCTATACAATGCAGACTTGATTGGATTGTGTTTGTCCCTTTCAGCAGCTACATGAGTATTCTGTATGCAGCAGGCCCGACGGCTCCTCTGTATGACCTTTGCCTGCAGCTGGCCTGTATTCCTTCAAGTCGTGTCCTGCACGCAGATTACCGGTGAAAAGGGGGAAGTGGAACATGCAGATGTAAGGTCACCTCTTCATGACGAGCTCAGGGGACATGTCGAACTGCACGCTGAATTCTAAGAGAACTCTCACCTCCTTCCTACCTCCCACATCGCTGTCGTCCTCCCTTTTTTCTGTCCCAGCAAGAATAACATAAGACATGGTCCCTATGTTAACTGTCTGTTGGATTCAATTACTTGGGCTGGGTTTATAGATCTGTTCCTTTCTATTGTCTGAAAAGGCTTTGTTGGTTGACTCTTGAAAATCACAGGCACAACAAAACCGCAACAGCCAGCAAGTCATGTAGATATATAATAATGCAATTTAAATAATCCACTCTTCTAGACAGGTGGGCATTCTCTACCCTGGAAATGTTTTGTGATTTGAGAGAATGCCATTTGTTTTGTTAATAAAGAGAGAAATCAATTCAACCACAAGCAGAAGTGGAAGAAGAAACCACTGACTGAAATGTATTTCTCTGGAGCTTAAAATGAGATAGCTCATTTAGTAAAGAAAGGAAAGCGTGTACGTGCGTGGGAAGCAACTTAAAGACATAAATCCCTGGGGTGGCTGAGGTGTTTAGTGTTTTATTGTGCAAAACCTGGACTTCATAAGCTCTCTTCACTCACTCTGTTTGCAGGGGATTAAATAAAATAAGCCCAATACTCTGCATTTGGAGGGCTGAGTAATCAATTGGCAGCTTTGCAATCAATACTACAATTATGAGGGAACCAGATCAGTGAACTGTAGAGAACACTGTACTTCAGGTTTTAACTTGACTGCTTATTTTTGGCCATCTAATGATGGCCAGATCTATGAATTGACATGGCATGCAAAGAGAAAGGTACACTGCATGCACACAAATGAGAACACTATAATTGAATAAAAGTACCGAGGTCATTTTATTAGAAGCAGAAGAATATGACTATAATTTCATGCTAATTACTTACCCTGACCAACCATGGAAAGAGAGGGCTATGGGTATAATTTGCATATTCTGAACTAACTTAGGTGACAGTTGCTGCTTACTTCTTGTGTGATCATTCTGCCGGTAACATTCGCTGAAATGTGCATTAAACCCAAACCTCTCTGGATGAAAAAGTGAGAAGGAGCCCTGGGGTTAACACACATCATACGGCATCAGTCATGCATCAAGGATTTATAAGAGGCAGGTTTGTCAAGGGGATGAAGACCTCTACACTGGATACATTTCTTATGGCTGATTAAGAGATCTAACTGGCAACTGGTGTACAGTTGCTGATGTGGGGGCAAATATAGGACAGTTAGTCAATTGTCAGCTAATTTTAAAAACCATACCAGTGTTTTTTTTGTCCTTGAATGTAATGAGATAACAGTATTACTTGAAATAATGGATTGTTTGTGAGACATTAAAAACATTGGTATGGTCCTTTAATGTTATATGCTTGCTTCAGTCTTGTTTTATCTTGTTTGATTTTAAAATCATATCATGATGACAGATATCATCTAAAAATAAAAAGGCCTCTAGCAGGTCAGGATGAAGCAACTGCTTGTTGTTAGTGAGAGCAGGCTAACAGGGATGGGTAGTGGGAAACAGTGGGAAAGGAAAAGAGAAAGGGAGGGTGGACATGTTACCTGGCTATGACAAACAGCACACAACTGACACCCAAGCAAGCCAGCAGAATATACATCCATATATCGGGCGAAAGGGGGTTGAGGAAGGAGAAGACCCCGGGGTTGGTGCCGTTGGGCTTGCGGTACAGGATACTTATCCCCAAAGTCATGAAGGGCTTTGAGAAGTCGATGACCTTCTCTCTGACGTAGGTGATGGCCAGAGGAGCAACTGCAAGGTCTGCTTTCTACAATGAGACATAAGTGGGGAATTAGGGTTTGAATCCATCAATTAAAAAAAAAAAGAATTATGATTTGATCTCTACAGACAGATAGTCTTGTCAATATGCACAGGAAAAGCGGTTACATAAAGAAAAAAAAATGCAAGTGACATTACTTTAACTAGAATATCAGTAAGAGGCTGAGATTTTCTGGAAATTACAGGTTACACGTCTCAGCCTTCTTATGTAGTGCCAAAGGTGAGTCACAGAGGCAAAAATCTTGGGATTAGATTCATCTGTGACAAATTAACCTCATGCACCCTCTGAACATAGCATTAGCTTTCTGGCTTTCTGTGCTGCAATGCACGTGCTCGGGAGTATTTTTTGCATAATCCTCCAAAAAATATCTTCATCTTCTACAGTTTCTTTCTTTTTTTTATTTTTTTTCTGCTCAAGATTTTGTTTTTCTTTCTCTGTATGTGAGACTTTTTTTTTTCTTCTTGGGACCATCATTAGAAAAAGGAATACATCAACCACCCACGTTATGAGAGTTTTCTTTGGTAGAAACTTTATTTGCAAAAATCATTTTTATGCTCAAGATGTGTCCTTGGGTAAAAGTTTCTTTGGATAAAAGTCTCTGCCAAAAGACATGCTATGTAGCTGAAGCCACAAATTAAGTCATATCTACTTACTAATATCAGCCAACATTTATCATTATCAACAAATCCTCATTATCAGACCAATAGTCTCTGTGCTCTGTGATTTCCACTTTATATATTTAAAAAGAAGACTTACTATTTTGTATATTTTTCAAAATGTTGCACGAGGTAATTTTCCTGCCAAATGTTTAATAGATTTTAGGCACATTAGTGGAATAATGGCAAAAAAAAAAAACAATTTATTCGTGTTTCCATCCACTGCTGTTATTAAAGTTTTGCTCAATGTAATTAATTGTAGGCGTCACAAATTTTCAGGCCAGAGCTCCAGAAGAGGAGGGCACATTTAGATGAAGTAGTTGAGAATTTTCAATCGGACCTTAAATGATGGAAAATATGTAATTTTGTGCAAATTATGGAGTGTGCAATACAGGTGATAAAACTCTATAACAATTAATGTATGTACTTTTGGGGTGCAAGCTTTTCTTATGTTTATTTGTCTAGTTATTGGGGATTCAATGTGCCAGATTTAAAAGCAGTCTTCATCCCTTTCTAAAATATTACTATGTGGCTTTGAATGCAGCCTGTTTTCAAATTTATTCAGAGAATCAGAATTCAAAAATCAAGGTCTGGCTAAGAAGGAATACAGCAGGCTCTTGTGCTTCTGTAAAGAAATGCAAATTTTGACTTCAGAATATTTTCCTAGCCCTGGGTATTGTTGACTCAC
Source organism: Craterocephalus stercusmuscarum (assembly GCA_037177115.1). Classification (NCBI taxonomy): domain Eukaryota; kingdom Metazoa; phylum Chordata; class Actinopteri; order Atheriniformes; family Atherinidae; genus Craterocephalus; species Craterocephalus stercusmuscarum. Next base: position 14,458,220 of record JBBDHI010000024.1, read on the forward strand.
ATGGTCCATCAGCTCCCGCACCATGCCGTTCCACTGGCCTGTGCTCTCATCCAGTGCTCCGTATTTCCCATCTTCTACTAATCGCACCTCGTAGCGGAAACCCAAGATGCCAGAGAGTTCCCTCAGCAGGTCGATACAATAGCCCTCAAAGCGGTCGTTTCCATACAGAGGCTTGTCAGACTTCTTAAACATCACATATGGCTCCTCCTGCACAGAGAAAATAAGCTGGTGTAGAAGTGCAGAAATCTCCTGGTTTTTGTATTCAATATTTTCTCTCTGTGTGAGTTGCTTGCATGCTTTTATTTGGCTGCATCTACCAGGATGGTGGATACACGCAGGGATTTGTTAGCCAGAGAATCAGTGATGTTGGATGTCTTGCTTCTTTGAGTCTCTGTCATATTCAGACCGCTGGGTGGATCCCATGTTCCAATCTGTTGGAACAACTCAGTGTCAAATTGATATCACCTGTCGTATCTACGACGAGGGAATGCAACACTTCAAAGCATAAAACCAGCTATTTTTTTTCTTTTTTTCTTTTTTACTTAAGGCTTAGAAGTCACAGAGCATCAGAGGTACAAATGAGTGACGCACCTTTTCCAGCCCTTCCTCCTTCAAACTAATGACATCTAGGTCGAAATCTGTTCTCAGTCCATTGGTCTTGTTGAACAGAACTCGCCCTGTCAAACCGTCCCAGTGAGCCTAGGGACAGAAACATACACCATGGTAATAAACTAAAATCCATAAGCCCCAAGCATTGTCAGCATTATCAATCTAACCTTTATATATTAAAAATGTTTCTTGCAAATATTAATTCTGCCTGGCTCTCCTTTCGCTGTCTATCTCAGCAACATAAGAAACAATAAAGCAGAAAGAACAGAGGCAGGTTTGACAGGTAAGAGTTCATTATGCATGTGGTTCATTGGGCTTGAAGTTTCACATCAAAGCCATTGGAGGAACAGACGGGCGTGGAGAGCGATAGCAGGCGCAGGAGGGGGAGAAAGCACCGGCTACAACAATGGCTCATTCTGAAAATGATACCATCCACCGAATGAAAGAGCTCTGTAGAACAAAGCAAATGGCTGACCCTGACAGGAGTTAAGGAGACACGCAGAGGCTTTGATATAAACACAGGAGGAGATAAGCACAGAGAAAGCACGGGGGGAAGAGAATAAAACATCCCAAAATAAACGTAGTTACTGTGGATAATATAATGGTTATTTAGATTCCATTTTCATAAAGAATTTTGAGTGCAATAAGGTTAGGCAGTGAATGTGTTTGACATGCTTATGATGATCACTGCAAGAGACAAAAATAGAGGCACGCTCTCCATGAAAAACAACACTGAAGTTTCGGGACTAAACTTAACAAAGGAATAACAGTATTGCACCAATGAAACGCCAACAAACCAATGATTGCATGGGGCAGAGATCAAGAAGGGTTGTGCATTGAAATCAGCGATGGCCTTGTACCTCTTTGATAAGATTGATGAAGCGGCTTCCAAAGCGCCATGGCTTGTGGCGATTACACTGCAGCGAGCTGACGGTGATCTGCTGCGACTGCTGCACTGCCACCGCCACCACATGCACGGCATCGTACATCAGTGCTGCATCCGTCTGTAAACAGGAAGTTAATATTGTCAGACATTTGTATGTGACCTGTCAACCTGCTGACTCTCCGCCCACGTGACGCCCCAATATTCTTTTACCTGTGGAGTAACATGAGAAACAATTCAAGTTTTGCTTGACTTTTAGAAAACCTGAATGGGGAGTATTGCCAGCGGTAAACGCCCCGCATAAATGGCACAGCGTCTCAGCCTGTTAGTGAAAATATCCGACAAATGTCTGAGGCAATCAGAAAGCTCTGCCAGATTGAGTTTTTCAGTGGAAGACCGGCCTGTCAGTGTGAAGACTAATGGTTCCTGATGGGTGTGCCTGTTCTCCAGAGAGAGGGAGTGCAAAGCAGGCACCAGTAGAGACAAGACAACTCTGACTGGCTCACCCAACATGCTAGAACGGAGTGTCTGAGAAACATACTGAATAGCATTACAAAAATGTCCACGATAACTATCCACATAACCCCAGAAATAAGCCATCAAAGTAAATGCTCGAGCTTAAACTTCTCACCCTGCCATGCGGGGATTTATTTTAACCGCTCCGGCAGGCACACATGAATTCTCTTCATCCTGTCTGTCCACACAGTTTGAGACACTGCATTTACCCGGGTCAACATATTACAGCTCAGCCCAGATCTTCTTTACATGGTCCTGCATGGGCTGAAATATGCTGCAGTGATCTTATTTGACAAGTCCTGGACGACCGACCTACGAAGGAGAATGAAAAATGACTGCAAAGTGTCTGCAGCTACAGCGTAGGATCTTGTGGGTGTGCTTGCTGCCAGAGAAAATGAGCTGGGCTGCTGCTCAGCTCATATCGGCTTCCTGTGCTTTCTCCTTAGGCGCACCGAGGCATCTGTTTCATCCATGTGGCAGAAAAGGGACATATAAAGGGTCGAGGAGGGGCAAAAGGATGCTCTCCGTACAGAGTTTTTTTTTAAGTCTTATTAGTGTTGACAGGCCAATTACAAAGATAAATCTTACATTCAACAGCAAGGGAAGAAGAATTTGTGGATAGAGAGGGAGGGATGAAGCTCGTGTGCGGCTGCAGTGGTGGGAAGATCCGTTTTTAGCCTGTCCTTTGGTTCTCCTGTTTTCGGAGTTGGTGGCTGCTAATGTCAAAGGCAGCAGCAGATCAGAGAATGGGAGGCAGCTCTGCACACTTATCCCCTCTGCTTTCTCAGAAAAAGGGAACAGCCAGGGCTATATCTGTTCTCCTAGAGCTGATGATATGTCAGTGTGTGCCGCTGCAATAATCTGTTTCTTAAATAGAGGTTTTACACATTGCCAATGTCAAACACTTTCGCATAAATGGATAAGCCTATGTCTAATAATTGAATTATTGAGTTATTTAGTGCAAACAAAAAGATTCGGTTTGACAAAATCTTTTTTTCTTTGCAGTTTTTCAACGAGAAACCTCAAGACAAATTCATAAAAATAATTTTTACTTTCACTTTTGTAAAATGACACATTCTGAAATTTCCAAAAGTGTATTTTCGTGTAGACTCTTTGGATTCAAATAGAATTTCCCCTTTTACTATTTCTTTTGACACACCTCATGAGTATCTCTTCATTTCAGTTGTGCTCTTGACCTCTCCGCTTTCCTCCGCCAGCTTTGATGGTTTCCTCTCAAAACAAATCAATACCACATTCTGATTCTTCCATCAACCTGGATTTTCAGTATATCAGCATCGCTCTAAATATATCCCATTAAACACTTCAGGGAATAAAAATCTGACAACTTGTTTGGTAAAAACAGAAACAGTCTGAAAGGGTCTGCTTGGAAGTTTATTTTTAGTTTACCTTTAATGGTGAAATATGCCCGAGTGTAAAGCTGTTTTTAGCACATCCTTGATATGTGACAGCAGGCCAGTGATTAGTTTTTTATGAAAGCTAAACAGACACATTTGTATTGAGTTGTTTTTTAAACCCTCTTGAAATATTTTAAAGACCCAGGAGCATTTTTTACTTTGGTGAATTTGCAACTCAATTCAACTAAACTAAAGTGAGCCAGCCTGGTTTTATTGCCACGAAAATGATTTCTAATATGAGTTAAGGTAGTGAGAGTTTCAAGGAAAAATGATGTGAACCAGTGGGGATATTTTAAATGCTTCGGTGGTTTTAAATGTGGGAAAAATAGGAAAAACGATTTTATTTTATTTTCTTTTTTTTGTAACTGACTCAAGGGAATCACAAACACAGAAGTGCCACACACTGATCAGCCACACCATTAAACCCGCTGACGTGTGTGAGGTGAATAACATAAATTATTTTGTTACCCTGCAATATTCCGCTGTGGAACCTTGAGACCTGATATTAATGCAGATGTTTGAACACTACCATCTAAAAGATTGAAGAAAAGATGTTGATAATCCAATTCTGACCAAACAGCAGCTGGAGAAATTAGAGGACCCAAAGGAGCTGAAGGACACTCCAGGGGGTCCTCCATCCTTGTCTCAATGGGGCTAGTGCTTTTATAGAGGCGAAATGGTCAAAAGCAGCAGATCTGCAGAGTTTAGCACTGAACAGTAAAATACAAAACTCTGCACAGCTTTCTGTAGTTAAATGGCACTTTGTTGCAATGCAATAAAAAACAGCTGCACTGAATATATATCATAACAATGCACATTTTTGTATTTGTCACTTGACAGCAGACTTAAAAGTGCCAAAAAAAATTGAGCAGGTTAGTGAATTAAATAACAAATAAATGACTGCTTTATGATGAGTCATGCGTGTGTATCCTGGTTCAGGGTGCTTTAAAAAGCCTCATATATCATAGCACGACAACAGTTTGTTAGCAGCAGCGTAAAAAGGTTTTATCTGGCCAAATTTAGAGGCAAGACTTTGTTTACGGTCACATAAATATCGATCAGATGCATCAGTTTATTTGAGAACAGGATATTGGACGGGGCACAGAATAAACACAGATCTGCAAGCTGCTGTGTTTGCACTCCGATGGCAAAACAATCCACCAGTTTCCCTCATTGTTTGACGGATTTATACCATTCTATTAGATTCTCTTCTCACTTAATGATTCCTGGAAATATTTTGCCTATCTTTTAATTTTACATAGATATGGTACTGTATATCTAATAGTCTCTTTTCCAGATGATTTATAGGGCAAGGAGCTTTTTTCCCTGCTTTAAAGGAGTACAATGCTGATAAATCCCCATACAATGGAAACAAAAAGAGGCTGGCATAAAGTACTGTAGAAGTAAAGATCAAGGGGGGGAAAAATTTGAAATGAAAGCTCACAGCTCTGGCATATTGCATTTAATTTAAAAACAATCCAAAAGCGATCTTGATATTTATTACTGAGCCAAGCAAAGGTCCTGCGGGGTGCTTTAAGTGCTTTAAGTGGAATCAGTTTAGCACCTTTGGGACACTGAGGCAGAAAAGAGAAAAGGTTTGAAAGATGCTTTTTCTGTTTCTCTGTCTATCTTTGGACATTCACATGAACATTTGAAATCCCACTGTCATGTTTTGTCAGTAAATATGCCAATCCACAAACTCAGTCCTTACTTGTGTCAGTAAATATACCGGTCCAGAAACAATTTTCCTTCCAAGAACTCCCATCCTCCTTCGCTTTGATGCTTTTGTTCATCTTTGCATCTTCTCCCTCCCATAAACACGATACGTGAGAAGCATGCAGATACCAATTATCAAGATGTGTGTGCACCACACATACACACACACACACACATACATTAAAAACATGATTACAATCAAACTCAGTGACAAACCCAAGCTTCCCACAGGCAAGCCTCATTTGTTGCTGTTGTGTGCACCTTCCTCATTTAGAAGAGGTGAACCTCACACTAATGCAAGCTGCTGCTGCTGGTGTGTGTGTGTGTGCGTGTATGTTTATACAAATATATTCATTTTTGCTGCATAAGTATTCACACCAGCTCTTCACCTGTGCATAATTCTATATGGTAATGTAGCACCCTGAAAAACAACATCTCTCTTTCTCCCCTCACCTCCTCCCAGACAGCTGTCCTCTTCCCGGATTTCCTATAAACATAAACAAACACACAAAACTAGCCAACTTGTGATGGATATGTCCTGTGGCTGCTCATGTGTAGAGGAAATTCACTGTTTAAACATATTATCTACATGTGATTAATCCTAATGAGATTAACATGGACCTGTTATTTGCCATGCATCGCTGGGCTGCAGCTACAAGGCATAGAGCAACAACAGCAGACTCACACTACCTTGCAAAGATATGCACTCCGACAAAACCACATCCCGGCAGCGTTGCCACCAGCATCAGAGTCACAGTGTCAGCGGGAGAGAGGAAACTCTTTGTTTTCCTGGGGGTGAAGTCACTCTGCCCTCAGATCGCAGACAGACCCATGGGGTTTGCTGATTTGATTGAAGAGGGAGGTAATTATTTCTTTCTTTCCATAGTTTATTTGTATTTGTGCTGGTTTACTGAGTAGCTGGTGCAACAGAGATTCATGAATTCTCTCTCTCTTTCTTTCTTTCTTTCTTTTTAAAACAACTCATGAAAGTATTTCTTTCATCAAAATTAAAGGAGAATGGTAGGAAATATCTGGAAATTCGTAGGGCTGAATTTCAAGCTGTGACAAACACAAATTGAAATTGCATCAATAAATGTTAACTTTCTTCTTGATGAGAATGAATGCTACCAGATTTATTACTACCAATATCAATTTCGAGAAAAACATTTATTTCCTTGATGCTTGTTTGCTTAATAAGAGCTAGAAGATCGATACCACCCCCATATCTATCTGCTCAATACTAAATTGGAGCCAGCTGTTGCGTTATTATCTACAATAACGAGGCACAGATGAAATGCCATCAGGGAGGTGCCTGATTGGTCCCTCATTCATTCAGCATGACGACACTAAACTTACATCCAGAGTCTTAAATAACTGCATTATTTTCAGCTGCAGGATGAACAAAGAGTCCGGAAACAGATGGCGTGAGCCGTACAGAGCCCTGATCCCAACATCTTTGAGTCATTCTGGGATTACATAGACACAGAAGACAGTGAAAGCAGAACATACAGTGTGTAAATGATGGAACGTAGCCACCGGCTTTGAAAAGGGAAGCCAATGCGGAAGTTGCTGACGAATGAGGCTTCACTGGCTCCAAAAAATCTTTGGCTCCAAAACAGTTTCTTTCCTTTTTTTTTTACAAAAACAGTAAACTTTTCTCAAGAAATGTGAAATTATTCAATTTAATTTACAAGTCACTATTTCCATTAGATATGTTAAATTCCTTCAGATTAACTCAATTTTATTTTCATTACACCTGTTCACAACAAAAGTCCTCTTAGTGTAGAAAGCATGAAAAGAAACCTGATATTAAACATTGAGTAAGTACTTAACTTTAAGGGAAGAGACACTTCCAGTATTTCCAATATTTTTGGGGGTGTCAAAGGCTTGATGGACATGGTAAGTGTCTGTGGGAGTGATTGACAAGCCATTTAGAGGAAATAAAGACAGCTCCTTTACTGCGGACTATCTGTCTCTCTTTGGCAGATCTGACCATATTTCTTCCCTCAGACGGTTTGGCTGTTGAGTGGCTCTTTAAATAAGTATTCAGTTCAGTGAAATTATGGTTTGTTCCTTGGTAAACTGGGCTAACACACCCTCTGGGAATTCTGATACCGTTTTTTCCCCCTTTTTTTCATTGCATGTAAATGTTTATTTTCCAGTAAATCTCTTTCAGTTTAAATACACATTTCACAGTAATCCATTTGCTTTAAGCAGAACATGTAAAATACTCCCAAAAAGCTGATGCATTATCCCCCAGAGTGTTCAGGGAAGACTATTATTATCACACTTAACATGAATTATGGATGACTCTAATAACTAAACCAGACAGAGTTACCCAAATGGGCTGTGTTCAGATTGTCTATGTGGTCACTCACACACTTTCCCACTCTTTTCAGATAAAAGTCTCATCAAAAGATAAAAGCTATTTCTTGGAGGCAACATATAATTTCTTTTACATGAACAAACAGAAAGATATCTCATAGACACCACTGCATTATTCTTTTCTTGTAAGTGCTGAGTATAATTGATAAATCTCTCCATAATATCGGAACGAGACTAAATACACCAATCTAGATCTAATAACGGCTGTACTGTGCCCACCTCGGATAGCATAAAGGGGAATGCTGTTATATCAATGCCATTTTAAATGAATTAGTGATTAAATTTTGAATGAATATGACTGATGAGTGAAATGAAATGAGTGAAATAAGAAAACGAGAAGCACTGACAGTGCAGACTTCCTTCTAGCTATAGGGTCAGTCACTTGATAAAAATCCCCAAAAGGCTAAACAGCTCAGCTAGTAGCCCCTATATCTTGAAACTTCTGGATGAAATCCATTTTATTGACATGATCTGGGTCTAACAATGTGGGATTACAACATTTATAATGGTGTCATCTTGTATTTTCTTTCTTTTAACCAATGATTCTGAACATTATCTGTTCAGTTAGATGCTGTATGAAAAGTGATCCCCATGTCTGCATAGTAAATAATTCTTTAAAAAAAAAAATCCTGGATCGCTAAAGTCACAATACAGAGCACTGGATGTCAAACGATATTGTTGTAATGTATCAA
>JBBDHI010000024.1:14466535-14482788 GCA_037177115.1 Craterocephalus stercusmuscarum
ATTTCCCGAAAACTTTAGACAAACAGGCAGACAGACACAAATGAATACATAATTAAAATGAATTGAATGATAATTAAGACATAATTAAAGTCATAATTAAAATGAAAAACAGAAACTGTGGGATAGAGAGTAAACATGTTTGACAAGATGCTGAGGCAGTATTCATCTGGAGATAGCCTGCTGCAGTGTTTTATGTTTTGGACATGGCTCCACTGAATGCATGTACCCTCCACCAGACCTGCAATGATGCCAGAATGATCCATGGTGCATTCATGTGTGAGCTCTTCACCTGTGCTACAATAAATCATCATCAGTAAATCAGCTGACATCCAGGGTTCTGTTAAAAAATATTGAAAGGGTGGAAAAATCTGTAAATTTATCTTTTTTTAATGCTCTGTTAGCGGGGTGTCAAAATGACCCCATCTGGCTGCTGTAGGTTGTATAGGAATGTTGACAGTTCCAGGGTTCAGAAAAATATCTGAATCCACATGGTTGCCCAGACCACCCCCATTATCTAATCAGTTGTTTCTTATATCATTTCAGAGATATACTGGAAATGTAATCAAAATCCATCCATCAGTTTTTGGGTTGTATTGACAACTGACAGTCAAACAACATACAGACAAACATGCCGCTGAGAGCATAACGCTTGTGCCTTGGCAGGGGTAATAAAATCTTGATTTGACAGGGGTGAACACTATTCCTGTAAAGTGAAAAAAGCAATCTCAAAGCATTATTTATAACTCTTCACTTGCTGCGTCTTATGCTTAAAACCTCTTCATTGTGCTGTATTTCTGAAATTGTGCTGCATGAGGCTGTGGATGATGAAACTGAGTTTCTACATTGACAGTTGTGCAAATGTTCAATCCTAGCAGGACAATATTGGAGATGAGAGCTGAAAAACACTGAAATGTGACATATGTGATTTATGGGGCATATTATGTCGGTTTCAGGTCTCCTAGCGGAAAAGGGAGAACAGCCAGTGTCAGATCATTATAGTGAAAAAAAAGCCCCCGAGTGACTGCAGGTCACTGTACTGCCATCTCTCTCTCTGTCCATGACTTTTCCACTCTGTCTATCTTCGCCTTTTTCCTCCTGACTGAATATATTCTGCCAGAGTCCCTCCTCCCTTCACCCCCCATCTCTTTCTCCCTTTCATCCCCTTTTTCGACCCGCTGCCTCTCTACAGTATTTCACTGAGCTGTGTGTGAGAGCATGGCTATACTGGCAGGTTTTGCCAATGCTGTCACCGTTACTTCCCCACTTTTTCTTTTGTGTGTTAAAAGGTTTAATCTCTTTCTCACATTGCATTTCCACATGCTGAGGCAACAGAGGAGCCCGGCTACAGTTTCTTTTAAAATAAGGATTTTGTCACTGGGAAGTAAGACTAGCTTCTTTCAACAAGGACCCTAGGGTAACAGATTCATCGATGGTGGCTGGATTTATGTGAAAGCACATTCAGAGCTCCATTGTAGATTTAAGCACACTTAAAGAGGGATAAAGGCCTGCACTGCGGAGGGTTTTACTTTAAAAGAGAAAATCCTGTGAGAGTGGTGTTTGATGAATGTCCATATACATTGATTCAGTGCCGCTGCAGCATTATTAAAGTGCCCTTATCAAAACCTGACAGAGGTGTTGCTGTTGACAAGAATTCTCCATTTTGAACCACAATGTACTTTTATCATTGTCTTAATGATCATTTTGTTTGAAGAATAACTTCTTTCATCACCATAACCTCATATTTCTTTTCATTTTAATCCTGTAATGTCGATAAAATGTGTTTGAACTATCCAAAGAAGGGAGGCAGAGAGAAAAGAGAGTTAATGCCTTTGTCGAACTTTGAAAACAATTGGTTTACACAGCTAAATTGGCGAAGCAGTTCAAATATGCACATAGTAACTATCTAGTTCCACCTTTGTTTGCTCAAAACAAACAGCAGGTAGGACTGTCAGAAACACTTTCTTGCATACTAGATTTTCCCAACAAAGCTTTGTCTGGCTTGTGAGTTTCAGAAACTATTAAATCTGTTTCTAGCAAAGACAAGAATTCAAACTTGGACAGGCTGACGGGCCAGGGCAGCAGCACAGTAAATGCAGCTCATTCTGTGGTGAGTGTGTTTGCAAGTTGTTGACACACTGTATATCACTCAAAACCACAAAGTGGTGTGGCAACCACGTGACACACTGCCACTGCTATCTCAAGAACAAAGCCACTACAGTAGCTTGGTTAAAAATATCCCAAATTGTGACAGCACCATCAGGAACATCAAATGTGATGCTGTGGTTTTACTAAGGCTGACAAAATAGGCTGTCATTGCTTAGAGCAGAAGTGCCCCACATCGGTCCCTTGAGCAACAGCATGCTGCTGGCAGCACGGTCCAGTCAGAGTCCACAATAATTAACACCATGCTGCTTAACCTACATCTGATTAAGTAGCTGTTTAACATGTTGGTCCAACCTCATATTTAATCGGACTCCAGCTATGTTTCATTTAAGATGCTTTAAAGGTTGTACGTCCCCTCAGCTCACCAAGCCTTTTAAAGTGTTCACAACAACATGACGTAAACATTTTTATCTCTTGTGAACGAGGCAAATATGCTCAAACAGTGAGTCACTGAAGAACTATTCATGACAAAGAAAACTTCAAGTAGTACTCTACGGAGGAGGGCTGTTGAAGGACTTAACAGCCCTTCGAATTTTGCTACCATCTGGTGAGCTCGGTGGCCAGAGAATAGGAGACAGCAGAAGAGAAAGGGGGAGAGTGTAAACAGTGTGGAGGGAGTCCCACTTTAATTCATAGTGTAAACAATGCAGTCAGTGTTAATTACATCTGGGTTACTGCTAAACAGGGGGTAAGTTGTAGAGGTCTCCCCAGAATAAGATAGTGGGACAGCACCATGAGTTTGATTGAAAAAAAAGTACAATACAAAAAAATCTTCAATACTTTAATAATCATATTTCTAAATATCAGTATAGCACAGTGTGAACTCATTCTGCTTTCCATGCATGCATGGAAGAGGGTCTCTTTCTTTCTCTCTTGTCATATCTTTTTTCTTGTGACCATGGCTATTCATAAACACAACCAGTCAAACGTTCAGACACACTTAATGATTTGATTTAATGGGAAAGTGCGTCCAAACCTCTACACAGACACGTTTAGAGTGGTGGAAAATATTTCATATGACTTAATAATTATCATTAAAACATAAGAGACATTCTTGAATAAGGAGATAAATATTGTTTTTCCGTTAAAATAGCATTAAATATAATATTTTCAAATCAGTTATTAATATTCAAAATTGTAGTTGAATGCAATTTCAGTTATGAATGAAGTTTTGGAAATGACAATGAATAATCTTTTATGTGTTTTTAGAATATGGCTAAACATAGAGAAATGTTCACAGTGACCCTAGCGTACATGCTGGACATACTTCCAGCATCTTTTTGCTGTTTCCACTTGATTGATTATATACAGTATATATACATGCTTACATTATATGTTCTACAGTTGCACACATACATACAAATGTATGTGGGGACATCCCTGACCCCAAGGCTAAGCACGACACATTGCTGTCTGCTATATTAGTCTGATCTGATAATAATTGTAGTTCCTGATTGCAAAGGTTTTTATTGTCCTTCATAGCATCAGTAAGCTACCACTGGCTTCACTGATATTCTGTGTTTGTGCACACAGTAGTCTCCCATTTATTGGATAATATTGCCAGACATTTTTTTCGACTGCCTTTTTATCTCAACCCATTTTTGTAACTGCCTCTTTTTCTTCCTCTTTCACTCCAGTTTAGTATAATGTAATAACAATGAATGAAAGAGACACAATAAAACACGGGGAAGCAAAAAGCAAAGAAAGAAAAGGATAATAAATCCTCTTTCTAAATTCTTCCTCTGCCTCTGCCTGCTCTCACCCACAAAAAGGCTTCTTTGGACCACGGCAGCAGTGGTGCTAATAATGTTGATGCTGTGCCAAGCCCAGCTGGTGATGCCCAGCACAGGGCATCAAGTGTCTGCTCTCCACAGTTGCTGTCTTTAAAAGGCTCTCTCTTCTGCCAAGTGGGATCAGAGGGAGGGAGATCGCACTGCTGTAATGGACGCAACCAACCTGTAGACCTCTATGGAGTTCATTATGTTTGCTCAGTTCATCATATATCAAATACAACACAGAGGCATCGTGTTATTTTGAGTAGCACAAAAAGGATTTTTTTTTTCAAATCGCCGGAGAGCAGGTTGCAATGACAACTAATTAAATACTGACTCATATTGTACAAGGAAGAAAAGTATGACTGTTTTATTGTTATTTTAGGCATTGCAGCACTGGAGGTTCTTGCATAACATGTATTTGATGTAAGCTTTAAGTGTCTAGTAATAATGTATTAGTTTAGTACTGTACCAACTAGAATAGTCTGCTAGATGAATCTAAATAAGCTCATGGCTATTTATTGCATTGTTGAGTTATTTAGGTTGCAAGATGGAATATGAAGTACGAATGAGGTAATAAAAAGATTCCACAAGAGCCTCATTTTATTTCCAGTTATGTTTATTTGTGTAGTGATTCATATCCAGGAAAACAACGTGTCCTCCATTCAATATGCTGACTGGAGTGCACCTTATTTGGCTCAACACCCATATTGAGGACATTCATTGAGTTGAAATCTTTGATTTGGGCATAATGGGAATGGGATTCATGTGTTCCGAAACAAGTCTGAGCCAAGTCACCCCTTCAAAGGAGTCTTCAAGTGGTGAACTGCATCAGACGTCTTTCGGAATGTGCTCATCATGTTTAATGCGGGCATAAAGAACAGCAGAAGTAAGTATAAACATACATGATGAACACTATCTAACAAGAGTGTATAGCTCCCACCGAGCAGCTTCTCCAGCTTGTTCACACCGTGGGTGTCTCCCACTCTAGTCCCAGCAGTGCTTATTAATGCAGCTACGTGTCTGTTTTCTCTCTCTGTCTCTCTCTCTTTATCTCTCTCTCACTCTACCCCTCGGCATATCTCCACAAACCTGCTTCCTCCCTTTTTCTCTCCCTCTTTCATCCTTTTCTCCCACTGTCCCTAATTTGAGCCCAAAGAGAAATGAAGCATTCTTGGACTCAGGCTGCAAATTTACTTTGTATTGCTACTGCAATGTGTCTAAATTAACACATGGAGGAAATTATCTGCTGTTGCTGCAAATCCCAGCTTGCACAAGGCATTGTGCATGCAGCATTTCCTCTGGTCCCTTTCTGCATGCAGTGTATTTCCCATGGGGGCAATGACAGACTGCCATTAGCTATATTGCAGGAAGACAGTTTCAGGCTGGAGATATTTCTGCAAAATGATGGCCGGCCATTAATAATGCTACGAAATTAAAAATGTAGGATTATCATTTTAAATGTGAAGGATACATCAACTCTTTTGCTTACATTACAAAATGTCATTTTCTTGTGCACCCAAGGAAAGTTTGCACATATTTAGATAAGTAAGAGATTACTACGATCCATGTTTGGCACAATTACCAGAACCCCTAAAAAGTTTGCTTAATCTACATGTTTCCCAGTGTGTTTGTTATGCTCTTAATTCATTTAGTTTGTTCAAGCATACTTCTCATAGTATCCCAGATGTGTTATGGGAGCAACCCCACCATGTCTGCTCTCTATTAATAATAGTCATTATTATGAGCTATTACACCAGAATTTTCATTTATGTTGATGACACTGGAGAACATCCAGCTCTCTGTGGTGGTAATTACAGCTCGGTGAAATGTAGACATCAATGGAATGATGCAGAGGTGGAAAATAACTGGGTCTAAAGCCTCAGAGAGGCACCCTCCTTTGTTAAATCTAAGTACATACTTATCTCATTAAATTTGAACTTCAAATAGTGTAAATTAAAACACTCAAATATTCCAGTAGATGCATGCAAAAATATGTACATACAAGAAATTAAATGGTCTCATTTGACAGAAAAATTCCCTTTAAAAAAGCGTAGGAAAAGTACAATGCCTTCAATATGTGTTTTCAATCTTTTGAACTATCTCTACATGTTGCAGTCAAAATTCCACTTGCCATATGCTTGTTTGTCTGTCTGCTTAGTAACATAATGCAAAAATTAATGGACAGATTTTGATGAAATTTTCAAGAATTGCCAACAAATGAAATAAAGGTAGAAGTGATTGGATTTAAAGGGATGATCTAGATCACCATCTGGATCCAGGAGTTTTTTTTAAGGATTCTAAGGGGATGGGGATGACTTTGCCATCAACTCAACAGATAATGGCCAGAATCATTGGCCAAAAAAAGGAGATAACATCATTAGATGTTATGATCAGACATAACCCGGATCATATTGATATTCTGCATCTGGGGTTCCAGAAGGTTCTAATTATAGGGAGTAGTCTTTCATTGCTTTAGGTTTGTGCTATTTTAAAGCGAAAAATAAGGATAAGCATCACTAAAAATAAGGTTTTATAAAATGTTTCTCCTTTCAATCTGTATTGGCTCTGAGCTGTTGCTTAACACTCTAAGAAGCACAAATAAGACCTACAAAGTAGGGGGAGGTTGTGGAACCGCAGTGTATTTGGGTAAGTTTTTTCCATGGTTATGTAGTTCAGAAGTTATGTCTAAAAGGAATTGTGAGGGTCATGTTGAGGTCCAAAAGACCAAGAAAATATTTAGAAGAAACTGCTTGTAGGATTGAGACAGCGTAGAGTCAAAACTATTTGGCTGCAGAGGAATTTCTGTTGTTTAGCAACACCTACATAAAAATGACCTCCATTGAAAATACAACAGAAGTGAAACCTTTACTGCACCTTCATCAGCAAATCATGCACGTGAAGTTTGCAAAAATGAATAAAATGTTAAACAAACTTCATGCATTTTGGATGCACTAGACTGATAAAGACTCAAGAAACTTTTTGCTTCAATGCCTTAAAGTATTTTTGGAGTGACAAAGAAAGCAAATGTTCATAAAAAGGCCTTGTTGAATGGTTCGATGTGAGGTATTTATGTTTTGGGCTTGTGAACAAAGAAATTTCCACAAACAAACAAAAGATTGTTGATAAAATAGCTTATCATGAAAACACAATGGTCTCATAAACCACTTCAAAATCCACAATAGATTAAATAAAAAGAGAAAGGTACATTTTTTGCCACAAACATTATTGAAAATCTGTAGTTTGCCTTTAGAAGCATTTTTTATGGGAGATGGCAAAATAATTGACAAAAGCAAAATCCTGTTGCAGCATGAATGTTGACTCCCCCAGAAAGATGAATTATTCCCGGATGATATATGAGGAATTTACAAACTCTTGCAAAAAGGGGTGTTACATTTCATAAGATAGTGTTACTGACCATGCAGGATACTCAAAGTTAACCCAGAGGGATTCTGATTATTCATATTCAGAAAATATAAATGATTTAAAAAAAGAATAAAATATTCTGAATTACAGCTTACTTCATTAAAAGTGACAATCAGATAAATTCTTCCACTTTTAGCTATGAATAGGAACAAAATATTTTAAAAAGGTTGCCAAACTTCTGTCAGTGTGCTGTTTATGTACCTGTCTGTTGGTGCTACATAATACACCTCTAATTGCTGTAATTTCTCTTCAAGGAACAAGCGAGATTTTCAGATCAACCACACGTATATAAACAAACAAACAGGACTAATTAGCAGCCATACTCATTGTGCATTTCTCCGCTACAGACACCTTTAACAAGTTCGGATGCAAGCGTGTTTGTGGCTGCGAGCTTCTCATTATAAATCCTTGCCTGAGACAAAACTCGGCCTCACCCAAGGCACAGTGTGTCACTGTGATTTCATACTACCCTGCATTTACCCATGCCTTGTGGTGTGAGAAAACATTGCGTGCACATCTCAACACTCCTAACATCCACGCTCCATACCTCCTGCCCGTATCCATTCTCCTCCTCAACCTCATCATAGCTCCATTGCTGCAGTCCCTCTCACCTTCCCCATCCACCCCTCCTCCTCATGCCATTTCAGTCAATCAATGCCTCATGAAATCACAAGGTGACACGTACATGGTTGTCCTGGTAACCATTGCTACACAACTGTTGCCTGGTCACCGGGTGCAAACAAGCTCAGAGCTCAGCAAGGTGTCTATCCTGCACAGACTAAGAACAAGGCATTGGAGAGAAGCAATAAAAGGCTGGAGGGAAGGTTGGGGTTGGAAGGTCACTCACCGGCTGCTGCAGTCCACCCCCTTTTTAATTTAATGACACCATCCACGGTGGATTCTCTGGCCAGAATGCTGTAGCATAAATGTCAGGCAATTCTGCACATTAATTAAATACATTTGTGTCACAGAAGAACCAAAAGTTATCTTAAACTATTTCAATTCGCATTTATAAAGTTGGCACAGAATAAGAATATTTTTACTTCAGCAGAACTGTTCCTCTATTATGCACTTTTCATTCCATTAAAATGACAGTGCTTTCATATTCTCACTTCAGTCTTTTCTTTTACTCATTATAAGGAACTGAATTAGGATGAAACACTCTAAAAAATGAAATGAATCAGACCTCGGACTTATAAATAGACCACACTAATGAAGCACTTTGTCAAGCGTGCCTTTGGACCTATTATTTATTATTAAATGACATTTCTAGTCCAGTGAGGTATGTCAATAAGGAGTTAAGATATGACAAAAAGATTCATGCCATACTAATTAATCAATTCAGCATTTCACTACTAATATCCATTAATTTCCGGTGAAGGGTGGGTGGGCAGTGGGGAATCAAGTGCCTTAACCTCTTTGTACTTTGCATGAATTTTTCTGCATGCATAACTACAGTACTTATTTTTCTACATTTGAGTGTTTCACACTCAAGCGGCTTGAGGAAAATGCTGCATGATACTTCTATATTTACAGCAGTGTGCTGTACACAAGATCTAAAATCAAATTGCTGTAGATGCATTTGAGACAAATGAAACACACACAAAAAAAACTATCTGACGGATAGTGTGCGGTCATTTTTGATCATGACACAAAGAAATTAAGACTGTGGGTGATATACGAATAGACACCCTGTGTTGTGTCTAATTCAAAGGCTTGTCTGAAGCCTTTGATGAAAAGACACTTCTTACATTACAATGATTTTTCATGCTAGATATTCAGTCTGCCAGGAAAAACAGAAAGGATGGCTAAGACAAAGGGAAAAAAGGTGTTTGTCTCCAAGGAAGGTGCTGCGAGGGAGGTGGAGTAAATTGACTGTTTACAGCAACAGACACAGAGAGGGACCTTGAATGTCCATGACGAGCTCCATTCCCTTTTTCACTTTCAAATCACCTTATCCCTGGGTTTTCTGGATGGCATCCTAAAAAACCAAGGCCATAATTTCCATCCAATTTGCTCCCTCTCTCTGCATGAACACTGACAGATTGTCATATTTTGGCCATGCTCCCAGAGGAGAGTTGTGAGAGGCAGGAGGGCAGATAAACGGCTATTACCATTCACACCGGCTCATTACTGAGCATTTAGACGCAGGAACACAGACTTAAAAAAAAGCTCCATGCGGTGGGCATTTATGCTACTCCTGTACCCACCCTAGGAACTGTGCACCACCGAGCGCAAGATTGACATCTCACACTCGGCCAATCTCCTCTTTTTGATGAAGTATTGTATATTTCAAAACATTGACTTGTTCCATCAACGATCATCTATAAATCCATAAAGGTGATTTTTCATAAACACAACCGCCTCCAGCATAAAATTCCCAGAGGTGCATTTGCTTTATGTCTGCCATCAGATGGTGTATGGGCAGTTGGACATTGATAAATGAAGTACAGCTGTTGCCGTGATTTTGCATTCGCAGCATAACTTGCATTACTTTAGCAACATAAAAAGGTTTCAGCCGATACATACCGTCATGAATCCATCCAGCAGGCCTGAGTCTGGTTTGGGTGGTGCCTGTAGCCGCTCCATTGACCACTTCTCGATGATTGACGACACCTGAGAGTTTTCTGTATTGAGGATGCGGAATCCGGTCATGTTAACTCCACTGTAGCGATACGGTTCCATGTCAAGGGCAAAAAGATCCTAAAGGCAGAAACATAAAAAACATGTATTTGATCAACAATATAAAGGATTTTCTTGTCTTCACTATTCCTCTGCCATGCAGCTCCCATCTGGATTTGCATGAAAAATCAGCTGGGTGGCAGCTTTAGTCCAGGATCTAAGAGCAGAGAAGTACATTTGAAGGCATTTCAGCGGTTATTTTATTTCATGCTGATGCAGTAGCCTTGATTACGGCAAGACTTTCAAGGTTACAGGGAGGCTTTTGGTGGATTGCCATCTATCATGTGGAAGTGAAAGGACAACCCAATTGTCCTGCGTACAGCATGCCTGGCATCTAACCAGGCAGATGTCTCTGGGACGCAACAACACAGCTGAAAGAGCAACAGCAGGTGAGGGGACGCAGAATGGGGCTGCCATGGTCAATATTTGCTGTTCCGAAAACAGCATGGATGGCTTGGTACCAGTACACAGCAGCACAGGCCAGCACAGTGGCTCCCATTCTGCCAAACACTGTCTAGTGTCAAAGTAGGCATGTTTCCATCCTGACAAGCAGCAGCACGCCTCTGAAACAGACCTATGATAACTATTTTCTTTCGTTTCGCAATGACTTAAGCACTGTCAGTTCATCCCCTTCCTTCTTAATGTGTTTTTATATGTATGGGGATACACTGAGGCCAATAATATCCGTAGGTACTGAGCTTTTCATTTTGGTTTTCTCCATCTTTTCTGCAGCCTTTCCAGTTGTGCTCCAAACAACACAGCACACATCTTGTTTGCTAGAGCCATTATTGCTGAAATGGGTGACAGTATCATCTGTTCAGGGCTATTATCAGAGCTTTCAGTCCTCTGTTCTCCCGGCTCAGGGAAGATGCACTGCTTTTCATCTGAAGTGTACTAGCAAGCAGTCTCTGTCATGGCCAGATCAAAGAACTTTGCAGAACTTCAATAGCAGCCAGAGTCAGAATCAAATGCCTCCACCTGCTTTTGTTTTCATTTCTCAGAGTTGTGGTCAGCCGGGTGAGGTGAAAGGTTGGTGCTGGTTTTAGGGAATACAACAAAATTAAACTTTCACAGCTGATGCAAGGTGTACATAAACTACCTCACAGTAACTCAGCCTTACTTGTTACACATTACTTGTTTCTGTAGGTTCATGCTTGGGGTTCGAAACAATCCACACACAAAGAAAATTCCAGGATGTTTATCTTCGACTTGCTCTGACTTGAATTGTAATTTTACTCTCAGAAAAGAAAAATTGCTATCAGACACTCAGACAGATGGATGAATTCTACCTTGCAACAAGCAAGAAAGATGAGCATTTGCACTACAATAGGCCCAGAAAAAGAAGCTGTCCAAAGCGTACAATATCAAATGACAGTGCTGTGAAAAAAGACAACAAAAAGCAAAACAATACAAAAAAGAAGGAGATATATAGAAAAGAAAAAAAGAAAGAAAAGAGGAAAATGACAGTGAACTCACCAATGTAGTAAAAATATAATGGTAGTATTCAGTCATCATTCCCATGGCCAGTGCCTAAAAGGAGACAAGAAGGGAAGGCAACAAGTGCATTCAAATATAATGAGAAAATAATTGTGTTTATTAAATGACTCTGACACTGCTCTGAGAGTCTCAGCACAAACAAAAATAATTAAATGCAAGAAAAATCTATTGCAAAAACTTAAGTAACACTTCCTTTCCTATTTTGTACTATTTTTCACACAAAATGTGTTATTTACTCTGATGGAGATACTGTTTAGTTCACACTTAGCACAAATGGGCAAAATATCTTACATATTCCTTGTTTACTGCAAGCATACCAACAGGAAGGTTTATAGTAAAAATAAATAAAAGAAAGAGCTTGTTGCCACGACAACACTAGCATTGTAGTTGTTGGACAATGCGATAAAAGATGAAACCACTCAGATGTCTGCTTCTATGTATCTGTATGTAATTTTAAGGTTATTAAATTGATTTATATTTACAGTTTACAGTTTTTATATCCCGGTGCAAACTGATTTGTTGATTTTCGACAAAGGCAAAGGCATAAAGAGTTTAACCAGAAGTGTCCTGTAACACAAAGTCTCCTATTTGTTACATTTGAATGTATACATTTCTGTTCATGTAATGTTCGATGCACACCATCTAACAAGTTTGTTTTATTTGCTGTTTTGTGAGTCCTTGGGTGACTATTACGTGACAAATAAAAAGCCATCTATTCAGTAAAATAAATAATCATTCTTGTTGCTTTGTATCCTGTAGCCGTATCGAGATTTCCAGCAGTGCAATATTCTTCTGAGGAGACTTGAGTTCAATAAGAACCCCCACAGTCCTCATAAATAATATGCTTCTGTTAAATGAACTTAACGTGCCTGTGAGCAGAGTTACACTTTCTAATTAAAAAAAAACTTTATTGTGCAATGGAGAGCATCCATTAGGATGGGTCAGTAGTCAAGATCTAATATTCTACAAAGAGATTAAAGATGTACAGACCAGAAAGGAGGTACCAAATCATTTGCATCAGTGCTTAACAAGAGAAAGAGTAATAAAGGGAGCACACATGAGCTCAGTATTTTAGCACTTATTCATAATGAATGAATAATGAGCCTATGCACTCGGTGTTGAGTGTATGAGGGGGAATTATGCAGATTTTGAGACTGTAGGTAACTTATTTTTAATTAAATTCAGAAAACAATGTGATGAAATTGCTCATTTTATTCAAAAATGTTTCCATCAGCTTAGTCTCTCTTGCTATTTACATAATGAATTTTAAGCTGAAATGTATGGGACCTTAAAGTTTTTATCTCTGTGCTTTCCATTATTTCTTATCTGTTTGGCAATCCGCGGAAGAAGTCCACAGGTTTATTTCTGCAGTTCGTCTACCAAACAATCATGGCTTGTTAAGGTAGCCTCACCTGTTTCAGGATCCAGGCAGCCATCTCATGTCCACAATCAAAGATGACGTGAAACTCCTTCGCCTTCTTCATCTCCTTCAGAAGTGGCTTGGCGTCCTTGGTCTCTGTGGGCAGCTGTCGGATCTTCAAACGAATGTTGTATCGTGACGGTGCCTTGATCAGCTCCTGCAGACGAATGAGACCTGCGGACAAAGAGGGTGCATATAGCATGAAAGAGGAATTTTAAAGATGCAGCAACATAGTGTGTTTGATCTGGCGCCATTTTGAAGTATCTGTGATTCTGAGGGTGCCATGAAAACCAACTGGAATCAGGTTCTCTCAGCAGAAAAAGGCTCATATGCATGCCTTTCTAATCCACAGTCAATTGATCCTCCTACTCATGCTTGGCAAGCAAACAGACTGCTAAAGACCTATCAGGAGAATGTTGCACCAAGCCAGCACATTGCACTCTTTTATACCAAAAGCACAAAATAGAAAGAACCTCAATCTGCGCCCTCCTACATTAACTTCCAATCTGACAGAAGCTCCCAAAATGTTGATTTGCTCTTGTGCTCCACGACACCATACCGAAGCGCTGAATGGGTTCAATTTTATCGTGATGGAAAGCCGTGGTCAATCCTACCTCCTCTGCCTCTCTCACACACTTCAGATGTGTTCTGATGAGAGAGGCTCTGTTTGCCCAGCTTGTACTTTCCCCGAGGGAGCCTGATGCCGCCGTCACATATTGAGCTACAATCTTCACCTTTCATTTCTCGACCACACGTTCAGGTAGAAAGCTCTCCGGGAGATACTGTGATGAGATTACAATGAGTTTCTCCCTCAGTAAAGAACTTCAGAGTCCAGGGATGAAAGGGGCCGGATTGATGGGAGAGATGATTACTTGTCATGGGTATAAAAATGGATGGAGCAGAGAGGATAGTTTGAGAGGGAACTGGAGTGAGATGGGTTTTTTTTTTTTTTTTTTCATCTGGAACCACTTTAAGATAGCTCAGCCGATTTTTTATTTTAAAACGAAGTGCTGTGTGAGCACTTTAATGGTCTTACTGTGAGTGGGGCTGGGTCTCCCTGAGGCCTATAGAAAAATTGGTGTGAAATAGATACATGCAGGTCTTGTTGCGAAATAAACCACAGTAGGGAGGAATACTAAACCACGGAGAACTGTCCTCAGGTAATCCCAATAGATCCCTGCTTTGGGGCATGTCTGCTTCTCCCTGTTTTTGTTCCTACTGACACTTTGGGAGGTGTTAAGCAAGAAAAAAAAAATCTGTCAAGGGAGCTCAACGTTTGGGAAACACTGTCAGCGTGGATGTTTGTGAGCTCTGGCTAATGCCTTCAGACTTTCCCCCTGGATCTCCTAACGGCTGTGTGTGAATATTTTATCCCCTCCGATAGTTTTTCCTGCCAGACGTCAGATAGGCTCCAATCAGCAGTGCGGGGCCCTGGAGCATGAAGCTGTGTGATTACAGCCTGAGACTGGGTGGAAGTGGGGGTGGGGGGGGCAGCACAGCTATGCAGCTGTCACACTTTTCAGGGGCGTCAGGTGTCTTACACCAGAAAAGCTCCATCGAGGAGGCCCCGACAGAAAGAGAGGGAGGAGAGAGGCGAGAGGTCATCTCTTTGGCATCTCTTCGGGATAGTTTTGAGGGAGATGGAAGGTGTTAACGCACTGAGCTCAGGGGGAGGAAGTGAAGAGAGGTCAAGGAGATGAGTCAGAATAATGTGGCAAGTGGGATGAGCCACTGGGATATAATCTGAGGTCAACATATGGGTGATAGAAGGCTGCGGGATTGGCTTTTTACTGAAATTCATGTCAGATGTGTAAGTAGAGATACAAGGAGGACAGAAATATCCCCAGAAATAGAAAGCCGATTACATTTTTAAAAAATATTTTTAGAGGAATAAATTAAAATAACTACAGTACAATGCCCAAAGAAGGAGGGAATTCATTAAGCAAACGGTTTCAAAGATGTGCAAATTTGTAATTTTGTGATTTACTCATATTTAGCTTTCAACCACATCATGCCAAGTGGGTCATAAATTGTGGATGTGCATTTAAATAGCATCATCCTCTTTGAAGTGATTACGCTTTACCTCATAAAAATATCGCCGTACTTCAGCTAAAATACGACCGGCACTAATAAATGCATATTATGAGCCGCACTACAAACTTACAGGATAGGCAAAATGGCTCACAGACACATTTGATACCACCCCTCAGTGATCAAGTGTCTCAGTGTGTACTTAATGGCCGTTGTCAACCCCGACATACTACAGTTCTGCATTGCTGTAATCTGAAGAGACACTGGGTCATTCTGGGTAATGTGGTTTTCTCTCCCCTTCCCCCCTTCCCCTCTTCCATGCTGCTGCTCACTCTCCTGGAAGACTGACATGGGCAGCACCTGGAGGACTGAGGCAGAACAGTAAGCTATTGATTTCTGAATTAACTTGACAGGTTACAAAGCGCTTGCTGAACTCTGAGAAGCAGTGCCATGTTTTGTAGCTCATCTTGTTCCTCTTTTTTTTTTTTCTGGAGATTTTATGGTGCAAACATTGCAGGTTTTAAAAATCATCACATCCATCATAATATAAAACAAACACACCAGAGAAGAGTGAAGACAGACACCATCTGTACCTGTACCTGTGCTGTCGTCATAAACCACAGTGACTGTTCTCCACTTGAAGAAGTGCACCAGGTCAAGGATGGCTCTACTGAGGGAGGAAAAATCAGGGTAGAGGCTGACATAGTAAGAGTCCCTGTTGTCTGACACTTGATGCTTCCACTTGGTCTGGATGTGGGGCACCCCCAGTGCGTTGCAGATGGATTGGACGGCATTAGCTGAAGAGCTGTGCGAGGGGCCAAAAATGGCCGCCACTCCAAGAGAAAGCTGATCACATGCTGGCAAGGAAGTAAACAGAAGAAACAATGAGTTGAAGTCCAGTTTCTGTTATACCTGTAAATTTGATCATGCTTGTTTTCTGGCCTCTCTTTAAACTTTTATAGCTTATGTCACCCCAAATAAATATAAGCATCCAGAATTGCTGCTTGGTAATACTCGCAGTAAATAAATATAATTATGGCCCATAAATTGAGTTTTGGTTGGGATGGCATACATATTGTGGTGTAATAAATTTAGACATTAATTTAATATACAAGCATTTTTATCTCAAAGCCTGATACAGTTTATTTGAGATAGCAATAGAGGGATAAGGCAAAAAGTAAATAATTTACAAATATTTTTACATTTCTCGTTTAAATTTGATTTAAATGAAAAGTGACTACAAGTTTTTAACGCTATTTCGT
>JBBDHI010000024.1:14500870-14511231 GCA_037177115.1 Craterocephalus stercusmuscarum
GTTTTCTCACCCCCCTCTGTGGCATTAAATTTTCTACCATCTCCCTTGGAGGGAATGTGAGAAGGAAAGTTTTGGGTGGATGAAAAAAGCCCCTCCTCCTCCAAAAAAAAAAAAAAAAAAAAAAAAGAAGGAGAAGAAGAAGCAGCAAAAGAACAGAAAAAAAGACTCATTCCATGTGAGCGCTCTGACCTTCAGTCAGCTTTGAGCCAGAAAACCAGGCGGCAAGACAAGCTGCAGGGCTCCTCTCAAGGGAGGTTTTCACAGAACAATTGCACATATAACCCCTAACCTTTGCTGGGAAATTCACAATTGATGATGACAATGAGTGAGAGGCTGTGAAAGCCAATACAGCAGTTATGCCTGCAACAAGGGAAGAACACAGGTTTCAGATGTGTTCAACTTGCAAATAATGTCAAAAGAGGCAGTCATGCTTTAGCTGTTAACACTACAAACAAGGTCAATCAGCTAAAGCCTCCTTCTATGTAAACAATCTTTTCAAAATGTTGCTGTTAAATCTCTCAAACATTGAGTTAATTTTGAGCACAGCAAGGAAACTAATTTCATACCTCACAGATATTTGCCATTTCAAAATGGCAAGAAATCTGCACCCTGAATTAATCAACATCGAGCTTTTTGTAACTGAGGCATGACAGCAAGACCTTCAAAGACTCAGGACTGTAAACATGTTTTTGAAATCCATCTAGATAGTTCTCTGCTTCAAGCCCATGTGCAGTGCTGCATGCTAATGTAAGGCAGATCTCCTCTTTGTTCTTGAAACCCACAGTGGGTATTTTTAAACCATGAAAATCATTTGCCAGCAGAGATACTTTCACATTTCTATAAGCTACAGCAACGCCAAGTGACACATGCATATTTTAAGCAGCTTTGTGTGTATTTAAATGTATTTGCTGTGAACATGCTGGCAGTGGGCCAGGGCACATGGTGCTATCCATAATTCTCTAAAAATCCTAAACTGAACTCCAGATAATTCAGACTGGCAGACAGCGAAAGCAAATAAAGTCAATTAACTACTAAGTCCTTTTGAATTTGTTCCCACCACCCTTGCTTGTTCTCTACATCTTTATAATTTTACTGCAGCATAAATCATTTGAAAGGATAAAGACTGGTTGAATGCAATAAAAGACCTGGACACTGGCACGGCATTGTGGAAGAAGTCAGATGAATTCTGCTTTCACCCAAGAGGTTTTAGTCTTTTTTTTTAAGTTGACAGAAAGAAAATAGCTGATTTCTTGTCTTGCAAAATGAAAAATAACTGCGTTTCAGTTTGAAATTATTCCACACACATGTCTACACAGGGACAAAAAATAAAACATAACCAGGAAATAAACAAACAGAGTGAGCAACTCTGAGTCAACAATGCTTTCAGGCGCAGCTGACAGCCCAGGGCCACACTGCATCTGCCAATGCTGTTTGCAGATCATAGTGATAATGTTATCACTCAACCTCACGGCTGCAGACCAACTATGGGCTACGGAATTTCAAAATCACTGAGAAATTCCATTATTGAGGAATTATAGAAAAATCATGATTTAATAGGTATTATATCTATCAATCTGGCATATGTCTCATTACTTTTTAATGTTTGTTTATGGCAGATAAGTAAGGCTATGTTCCATTTCAGTATTTAACCAATGACCTTCATGTGACGCTCATAAATGAGGACTAATGCACAAAATAATCAAATTCCATGTGGAATTTGCTCGACAGATTTACCTACAGATGGTAGCCTGAACTCGGTTTTTTTCCCCCACCTTTCCTGCAACACTTGTCGCTCTGCAAAGTGAGCTCGATGCTGTGAATGCAAACGGCTGACTATGTTGTACTGTTACAGTGTGTGTGAGTGTGTAAAGGTCTCAGTCTGACAGAGGAACAGCGGTTGAACAATGTGAACCGCCTGTCTGGGCAGAATGGAGCGTGGGGCAAGGAGGGAACAGACGGACCCAGGGGAGCTGACCTCCTCATTTAGCCAGCCTTCTGCAGGAGCAACTGGGATGATGTGCTGACTAAGCACGTCCTGCAGAACAGGAAACACTATGGAAAAAGACCAATGGTCCACAATGTCTCTCAAGGTATTTGTGTGTTTCTCCCCTCTCTCTCTCGCTCGCTCTCTTTGAGCACTTACATTACCTCTCCAACACGTTTTTTTAATGAAATAACCCACACAAAAACACATATATTCAAACGACTCTTCTCTTCTTGAAACCCACGTTGCGGTACAACAATTAATAGTAAGCTGTAGCCTTCTGTGAAGGGACTGACCAACGCAGCGTTTATTTTGAAATGGATATTATTTGAGTGAAAGAGAAAATGTCGCCATAAAAAATCAAGATTATCGCTTTTATATAACACATTTCACTGTGTTGCAAAACACAAGAAATGTTTTTTTTTCTTTCGTGTCTTTTTGTTCAGCAACAGGCACTGGAGCTGCCAAGCCCGTGTGTGTCGCTGTCCGCAGTCCTGAACAAGCGGCACGGCGGTTTGTTTAGCTGCTCGGTGGGGACCATGGACAGAGACAAACCCCGATTTTAGCTGCGCTCCAGCCACCTCAGCTGCCCTTAGTAAAGGAAGGGGGAAAAAATCAGGCATGAGATTTACCTCTGAGCAAAAGATCTGTGACATGAATCATCTCTTATCTTGCATGGTCATGTCTATCTTACTACTGATGCCAGATGCCCTACGGATCCAATGTGCAGGCTGAGCAGAAGTGACATATCTAGTATAACGGGATACAGACAAAAACCGACTAAATTAAATCGCCGTAGCCGTAATGAAATGCTTACAAATAAGCACATTTATCAAGAGGTAGCCATGTCAGTTTTTACTTTGAAGTTCAATATCTCAGTAAGTCATTCCGCTCCACTTTGTCCTCAATTTCGCGTTATGCCGGCATGAAAATGCAGCGCGATGACTTTTCACTCTTTAAAAATATTATTGAAAACGCAGCCGGCGTCTGTCAGACAATGTGTGAGACTGGGAATCGCTCATTGGGATGAGGAGGCAGTATAGACAAGCACAACCCGTTGCCATAGCGGCGGCTCTTGCGGACGCGGCCTGACTCTTAAACAGGACCCGCGGGAGAATTGGGGATTGTAAGGATGTGTTGTCAACACTTGATGACATCCGCTGTCGGAAGGGGGGGTCATCCAAGATGTTTTCTGTAACTGCAACAGAAAGCGGCGGGAGAAGCCGAGAAGCCACCATGCCTGTGATTAAGCATCAGAAGAAGCCACAAGAGGCTGTAATTTCGTGTTCTCCTGGCGTTAATAGCACTATTTTGAAATTGGGAACCATTATGCAACTGAATTACACATCAATCAACAACTGTCAGCCTTTGCTTGACAATATTGTTAACTGTTCTACGTATTTAGATAAGGGACAAATTCGCTTTGGAGGATGAAGCCATAGTTTAGTAACCTATAAGCAGGGCTATGAGAGATCATTCTCACTCGGGGCATCCCAGCCTTCTTTGGAAACTGGAGCTATGTGCTTTAACAATGTTAATAACAGTATTCACATGTCAACCATTGGGTTACCCATCTGCATAAGACTCCAATTAAAGATGAAAAGTGTAGGCAAGTATATTGAATGCATGTTATCAAAGATCAGGGATCGATCTGCGCTCCAGGGGTAATGTTTACATGGAAACATTTACTGCAGAGAGCATGCTGTGAACTCAGCACTTTAAAAGACCAAGGAGAATCAGGAGTCCTCCAGAACAGCTAACTAGCCTACTGATAAGGAGATAAAATCCCGGCAGTGATGTTTTGTGAGCTTCCTTCGCTGCCGACCAAACCATAAACTGTTGCATATTGATCCATTTACCGTACTGTACGAGTTACAGTCACCCAGAATTGCTGTGTGACTGACTTCAAGTTTCGTTGAAAACGCTAATGAACCACCATGGAGTTATAGGCTACTCGCCCCCTATAAGAAACTCTTTGACCACACTACAAAATATCACAGTATTACGAGGAAAGAGTATAATTTAAATGACAACCCACGGAAACCATTTTTTAAAGAGAAGAACAACTAATTCTACGGACTGTAGAGAACAACACGGTAGCACAATGCCGCTTCAACGTGGTCAGGAGGCTTCATAGCGTGATTTGTCACAAAGATGAAACGTCAAAAGGATTCTTACCAAATCTTAAAACGTGTGGCATCCCGCGAGAGTAACCAAGAAACAGCAGCAGAAGCGGGATCAGCCTGAGGTTGGACCTGAAAACGAGACTGGTTATCATCAGATGATGGGAGGTAATCTTCATGTTGTTTTTAAAAAATGCACAGTGGTTAATCCCCCCGGTACGCGAGTTCGATTCCCCCGTAATTCTTCTACGGTTGTTGGGCAAGGCAGGGTGACGGCGGCCCTGGATGCGCAAGATCACGGCATGGTCACTTGCTCTCTCCCTAAATCCATTAGCAGTCCCGGCATGATTCCTTCCCTTCCTCCTTCTACCTCTTCACTGCGCCAAGAAATAGCAGTGCTCGGGGTCGAGGGACGGTGGGACATCCATGTCGAGAGGTACAGATCCAGTGGAGAGAGGGGAGCCCGAGCATGGGCTATAGGTAAGCTACTGAAGAAGGGCTGGAGAGCGCCGAGCAGAGGATACAGCAGCGATATGCAGCCCCCTATGAGGCTCTTTGAGTTGCTTGGGCTCCCATTATACTGCACTGCTACACAGGCTCTGACGTCGAGCCAAGGTTAGTATTGTGAACGCGCACCACAGAGAGGGAAAGCGTGAGTAAGAGAGAGGAGGCGCGAGAGAGACATACACAGAGAGAAAGAGAGAGTCTACCGATAGAAAGGAAAATGACTCCAAAAAAGGAGAAGGAGACAGGGACACAGGGACGGAGACATAAAAACAAAGGGGATGGTAAAGTGGAAAACTTTATTTCATACCATATAGCCTACTATATCACAGGCTGTAGTTTCCGTGTCGTCCTCCCACAACTTGGCGCCAAGCTCGCATGCGATTGAAAATGTGTCGGCGAAGATGAATATGCAAAGTGCATGCAACAACAGCAACTTCACAGCCAAGCTTTTGAATCCAGTCCAAATCACCACCGGCTATATTCACGAACCGCAAGCGAATCTGTGACCGGAAATTCCACATGATGATCAAAAGAGATGCATGTCATGAATTAGGCTACTAGCCTACACATGTGAAAAAGATAAAAGATGGCAGTAATCATGTGCATCACTTGATTGTTCTCTTTTCAGAACCCCCTAAATGTATAAAAGATACAGAAAAAATAAGCAGCTGTTTTTTATACTGCCACCAAATATTCTTTTTATTGATGATGGTAAAGTTTATTAAGAATAATACGTTAACGTTTCTACACGAATTATTTGCAGCATATATGCAGGCATATATTTACATTAACATCTTCCCTTTGAAAACCCATTTTCTGAACAATGTGGAAGGAGTGGGATGAAAGTAACATCAGCAACATTAAATGAAGCTGCTCAAAGGTTCGCATATTTGACCTATGCAAATAACTCCACTTAAAAGCCTCCGGGTAACAGACTCAAGTTCATGGCTGTGAGGCATGTTATACTATGCAGGTGTGTGGCAGCAAAAGCTTAAATGTCAGTTGATTCTTATTGGGAAGGACCTCCTCTATCTGACAAGCTTATCACATTTTAGATATCCTGGCTCAGAACAGTTCTTATTCTTTATTCTATGTATGCCATGCAATAAAAAAAAGATGCGTATCTGCCTCTCCTGCGAAGACCATAAGGATGCGCCTTATCAGCGTCCGCCCCTGTAAGCAACACTTCATAGGCCAGTGCATCAGCTGGAAGTAAAGGTACAGCGGTGCATCCCAGTCCTGAGAGGATGGAGGGCTATTTAATCCCCTGCGGAGTTGTGAAAGGAGCTCTTTGATCGGTGCCACCAGAATCCGAGCGTGGATGAACACAGTCATTGTGAGACTTAAGTGTGAATGACTGGCTTGTAGGGGTGTGTGCGCGTGTGTGGGGGGAAATAAAGTCACCATTTTTATGGACTTTTTAACACGCATTTTAAGATTACTTTGCTTGTATGTTTATCTACTGCCATCCAAGATGCTCTCTTAGTTGTTGCTGACGTGCATTGCTCTGAAGCGGTTTATGCCCATTACACTGTAAAATCCCCGATAAAAGACTAAAACAAATGTGTGAATAAGCAGTGACGCCATCACTCGCTTTTTTGCAGAAGTGCGGCTCTTTTATACTTTAATAGATCTGTCACATCCCTCTAACAAATAACAGCAAATGCATTTAACTGCGAGGGGAGCACTTGTACCAGCTAAAAGAAAAGCAAAGTAATGGAATCAAGTAGGTGGTGTGAACAGTGACTTTGAACCTGTGTCGGGTTGCGTGGGTCTGCACCAGCACTCAGAAATGTGAGAATATCAAAGAGAATGGCACTCATCATGCTACCATCTGGACCATTAGCATAATTATGGAGAAATTCAGGGTTTCCTTATAAGTGAGCAGAGCCTCACACAGCATGAAAGGAATACTTATTGAGCTCAGCGAGAAGACGTCAGCTGACAGAGCTCGCAAGCTGTTTTCCTCGCAAAGTTAAAGCGCCCTCTGGCCTAATGTAAAGGAAGTGCAAGTGCAATGAGCAGTGGCGTCCACAAGCACCCCATAATTCACTCAACAAGCTAGAAGTAATGCTGTGACAAATTGACTAAATTTTCCAACAGAAATAAAGCTACCCGTGCTCCAATAAAGGTGCAATAATGCTCATTTGACAGCATTTTAGTGTGGTGAAATCTTCATTACCATAATGCAGTCTTAAACTTTTCCCCCTCCAGTCAGGATGCACTCACTGCGAATAACTCAGTTATACAAGAGGGGGTGATGGAAATGGAAAATTGCCTCATTATGATGCTCAAACCATTCGTGATCTTTTAGTTTGTTGTGATTAATGAGAAAATACCCCCTGTGCCTTTTGAGACATGTACTTTTATTTTCGTCCATGATCAGACCGTGTCGTTTTTGAACGAGACCACAAATTAGATGAGTTTATACACACTCACTCGCTTGTAACCCAGGGGGCTTCCATATGAGCTGGCTGGTGTGTTTATTCAAACACCATTCATGAAGTGGGTAATGCAAAGGGGACTTTATGCAAAGGAGAGATAACCACCGCAAAAAGCCTTCTATCATTTTCCCTCTCTCTCTGTCTCTTCCCCCTCTCTCTCTCTGTCTGTAGCACAGGAGACTGGTGGAAAGATACCATTGGCAGAGAGAAGGAAACCATGGAAACGAGAAGCTGATGCACTTTGAATGGTAAGACCCTGAAAAAGAAGACATTCATTCAGTTCAGTTGCCGTGCACTAAAGGCTCATGTCTACCACATTATTTTGAATGCTACAAGTGATTTCAACATGGTGGGCTTCAGAGAGTCAACGGTGGTCTCACTACATCAGCCTACTATGTCAAGATGACAGTGGCAAAGGACGTCTTAACATGTTAGCATGAAAAAACACGTACAGACATACTTTTTCTACAAGTGCACAATCTACAAAACCATTCCATCAACCAGCTTCAGTACCGCTGCATTTGTCCCTGAACGTGCAGTGCAGCATTCATGCCTCACTTCAGTAGTTTTGAGTTCAATGTATTTACATTTCACACTTGTGGTGAAGCCTTTGAACCCAGCACGCAAAGTCAGCTCCGGCATATATGTC
Organism: Craterocephalus stercusmuscarum; assembly: GCA_037177115.1. Lineage (NCBI taxonomy): Eukaryota > Metazoa > Chordata > Actinopteri > Atheriniformes > Atherinidae > Craterocephalus > Craterocephalus stercusmuscarum. The sequence continues at coordinate 14,508,578 of JBBDHI010000024.1, forward strand.
TTGAGCAATGCTCTCAATGAAATCCATGGGACCTCAGTGGGAATACATTCTTCAGAGACGACAATTAGTCAAGTGAGACAGTAATTAGGACCTCTCTGCACACTGTCACTTCCAGTTAGTGCTGACGGATGCCAGCAAATCCCCCCTTCTAGCAACTGCAGTCAGGCAGACTTACTTCTGGTGCTGCACTCTGACTTTGTAATGTGACTGCCTTTTCTAACTTCTTTCTGTTACAGAAATATTTTCCCAAACAGCATGATAATCTGTCCACTGATATTATAGTTGAAAACCACGGTGAATTTTTACCAGTGTTGATGCAGAGTGACAGATAATTACAAATGCATATCAATACAATGTGAAGAGCGATTAATGCTAAAAGATTCACTGTTTTGTATTCACAGGCTGTATCAATATTGTACTCATCTAATAAAGTGGAGAGTTGCACGGTTCATGCAAGGTTCATGCTTTTTTGTTTGTGCTACATCATAAAGAGGGGCACAAATAATTTTTCCTGACTTTCAGGTCATGGAGAACATGACTGAACTTGTTTGCAGAATTGATGCATTAAAGTGTATCCCTTTTACCTTTTGCCTAAACTGAAGTAACAGTGCTAGCTGATTATCGGACAGATTATGCGTGCCAGTGAATGTTGCCGTACAGGTCTCTACTGAGCATCTGCTTAAGTGGAAAGGCATCAAAACAAATAACATTCAATTACTCCTCGGAAAAGAAAATCTGAGCGACTTACATCAGTCGCAAAAATACTGAAGATAACTTTGCTTGGTTGCCCAATTATGTTATCCAATCTCACAACAAACTTTGCATGGCTACCACACATGTCCAATTTTATATAATGAAAGTATTTTCTGTCAAACATGCCTCTAAATTGATGAGTGGAGATATTATTTTTATTACTTTACTTACAAATTGTTGCAGACACAACAGAGGAGTCAGCAATAGCATTAATTTTGCACATCTGGGGGACAGGTGGGTTTTTGCAGTTTTACGAGATCAAAGTCCTAATTTATATTTAATACATCATACTATGAGTTTAATAACAGCTTGAGAATAATATTTTCATGACAGTAACAGTTTCTGATGACTTCTGTCAGACTCAAAGGTTACATGTAAAATGTAGATGTTGGCATTGATAAAACTACTCACATGAAAGATAAGTCATGACACATCAAACTCTGCTATTTATATGATAAAAAAAGCCAAAATGCCTAAGCCAATATATGAAAGAATAACTGATTGAATAGCCTTTACCTGTGGTAGCAAAATAGCAATTTAGACTACTTTAATGCCATCTGTATTTGTAGTTGTAAAAGGATTTTGTTCTTCTCTTCACATCGTAGCCTTGGCTAATTGAAAATCATAGGCATGTGTTTATGCACTGGTCTGATAAGGTCCTAACAGTTGAACTGAGGTCTGGAATAACTGACACATTTAGAAATCTTGATTTATTTCTTTTTCAATATTCTGTTGCACATAAACTAGTGTGTTTGAGATTATTTTTGATCCTAAATAAATTTTGTAGGTACTTTTATTGTCTTTGTTTATTATCATTATTATTATTAGAAGAAGAAGAAGAAGAAGAAGAAGAAGAAGAAGAAGAAGAAGAAGAAGAAGAAGAAGAAGAAGAAGAAGACACTACAGTACTACACTGCAAAACTTCTGCTTTTCTTGGGCACACTAGTTGTTGGAAATTGAATAAAATACTTTCAATAATCACTTCTTGGCTGGTATTGCATTCTGATGTCATTAAGATATGAGGTACTGCAAAATGATTCGAAGCTTCACCATGACAACTGCTGACAAAAAAACTGTGAGTTATTCTATCCAGTTGAATCAAGTTTTTATTAAAGTGTATGGGCAAGACGAACAGGTATTTTGTAAAAAGGGGACCATTGCTGCTGGAAGCATGTTGGATCAAAGCTGCTACATAGTCAACATCAACGTTGAACAACCCATGTCTGACAGATTGCTTTAAGTGGGAGGTGATAGGGTTGTGGTGAACCTGCCAGGGAGGAAATTCATGTCACAGAGTCAGTTACAAACTCAAGGTAAAACTCATCTCACTTTCTTAAACAAACATCCTGAGTTTCCCCCAATTCAGATTTAACATAGTCATAGCTCAGGATTAACACGATTTCTGGAACAGGCCCTTGGATTCAGTTTGGTATCCTGCAAAGGATTATTTTGAAAGTATTTGCAAAAAAGTCTGATTGTTTAGATGTCAAAAATGGCCATATGCATTTTTTATGTATAAACTTAGAAAATTTTACTCATACTGGGCTCACAGTCTCAGTCTTCCTTTCCATTTTGAAAACGGTATGTTTTCCTTGTAAGCTATAGTTCCATTTTAAAATGAACCACAGGGTATGTTTGTGTATTGGTGCTAACCTGTTATATCCCACTTCCTTGTGGGTGAGTTTAGTATGCACTTTTTGGTTTGCTGTCTTGCTCTCTAAAAGTATGAGATGATTAAAATTGTAGCTTCAAAATGTTTTTTTGAAAGCCAGTGGGTGAGATTGTGGTGGCCAAAACCATATTCAAACTACTTTCATCTAACTTCTGGTAAGAAAGACATAATTCCAATGACTGTGTGCTTCTTATATATTTAAGTTGTTTTGATTGGTAAGTCTGTGAAA
>JBBDHI010000024.1:14567541-14579085 GCA_037177115.1 Craterocephalus stercusmuscarum
CATATTTTGTGGCAAGGTAAGTTTATTTGTATAGCACATTTCAAGGTGCTTTACATACTAACAGGAAGATTACAGCAGGGAGCAGATGAAGCATTAAAAACAAACTTTAAAAGAAATGACATAATCAAAGACAGGTCAAGTTAGGTCACTTGACGAAAAGTCATCAAATTTCCAGCCAAAAGAATGATATTTAGGGTAATTATTCTGCTGTCAAATGTCAAATGGGTCAAATTTGACCCGAACAATAAGAGTTAATTATATGTCATTAGTTCTCAAATTAAAAGATGATCTAGAAAACATATTTCAACTGGGTCCTGCAGCAGAATCTGTTCAAAACAAAGCCAAAATTGAAACTGAAATCTAAGGTGAAGTGCCTCAAAAAGCTTAAACATGTTCTTCTTGAGTAGTTGAATAAAGTGGACTGATTTATCCATGAAAGTTTCTTCCATTTGTCTGTGGGAATCTTTTTGTCCAAAGATGTTTTTTTCAATTAGGGTACAAATGTTTGCTTGATCAAGATTAAAGAAGCTCTATGGAACTCTGTCAGATTTAGCATCAATCTTCCATCAAAACGTAGCTTTCTCCAGCCAGAAAAAGCAAAGCCTACTGTACTGTATGTTGACTCTTGTCTTATATTGCTCTGTCCCTTTCTCTTTCTTTCCTCTACTCCACCAATGATGTCCTCTTGTTTCTTTGATGAATCAGCCACTGTGCACATTCAAAACAGATGGTGGGCTGATATATACTAGCATGTGTTGCAGTGTGTAAAGCCAAACTTGGCAGCAACATCATGCCCATTTTGGAAGCAAACGTATTAGGATGCTGAAACAACGGCTCCAGAGATGTACATAATGAATACCATCAAAAGAATTAGGAATGCAGGATTGCATGGTGGTTACTTTCAAATGCACGCTTGTGGACCAGACTATGCTGTGATGACGCTGCACTGATGTTTTATATCCTTAATAGTTAGCTGCTGCCCTAAGCTTAGAAACAATATATAAGTGGAACTTCATGGTCTTTATAAGCCTTAGTTAAGGCTTATTAACATAAATACAAATTTTAGCATTTCAGAACAGTTATTTTGCAGATCTTTTAAGAAGCAGATTGATTTTCTACCAATACAATGACCAAAGACAGTTTATGTAGCTCCCTCTAAAGCAGCAGAGATAGGCATTAGTTCCATGTTGCTCATGTTGCACTTGAACCTCTTTGAAGCTTGCGCCTCTTAGAGACTATTTAATTGACCACCCAGGAAGTGGAGATTTGGTGGAAGATCAGGTGGTGGAGGAATAAGTCACCATGGGAAGTTTGACTATCCTACACTGCCCACATTTGAGCCATTTATAACAGGACCCTTTTAACTACAATCATCAACCCCAAAATCCATCTATTTTAGTCAAATAATAGTATTGAATCAACTGTGGGCAAAGATGAAAATATCCAGGTGTAGCCATTCCAACTTCTACCTTTGTTATTTTTATTTTTTTTTTTTAGTCATTGTATGTTGCCACCTTCTAAAACTGCCATTGTTTTATTTCCAGCTATGTTTTCAGTCACCATTTTGTGTGGTTTGACGAAATGATTATGGTTTTGGGTCTCATATATATACTTGACAATACTGCATGTTTCACTTAAGGCAACACTCTTTGAAAAGGGTCAGGTTAGACTAGGTTGGAATATTCAAAATGAAATGTTTCTTTTGCTGTACAAGAAGTCCACATCCTGAAAAGATTGTATTTAAAAGATAGTGGAACCAGCTAAGCTTTCTGTCAAATGTTTGTGGACAATCTTTTCAAAGTCTCGACTTCTGTATGTGGTGCTATTTAGGATTTTTGGTTGTGTAAAAAGCTTCACTTGAACCAATTCTTCAACTGGTTCATTGGCTTGTTCAAGATCAATTGGTGGCTTCAAACAAGCCCTGAAAATTCCTGTTAGAAAAGTGACACTTCAAGAAGATTTCAGTGAACTTCACTGGTCGCTGAAAGTCTTTCAGTGTCATTTCAAGCTCTAATTAGAAAGAAATGACACATTTTATTCCTTACTTGACAGGGTGTACATTTGTCCTCTCACCTCCCTCACACCTTTTCCTTGAATCCTTTACTAAAGTAACCTTCACTAAACTCCCCCCTTGCTTTGCTTTTTGTTCATGCTGTTCAAAATTTCAGACTTGGCCTCCCAGGGAGAAGCATGATTGTAAAGATACAATAAAAATAGAGAGATGAAGGAGACTTGGATGGTGGCAAAGAAGGGGGGTTGGAAGGACAGCAAAGCCAGCTCCCCTGTTGTGAAAACCTGTGGTGGAGCATTAACAGGATGTCCAGGCAGAGTAAATCTTCCACCAGCTGCCCGGAACTCTGGAGAGAACTTCCTATTATACCCATACAAGTCGTCAATACATCACAGACACAGTGGGAGGATTTTTATAATATAACTAAATTTCTTTCAAATATTGAAATAAATTTTGAAATCAAAATGTGAGACTTGAGTTTGGAAGAAAGATATGGAGTTTGAATTATTTAAGGAAGGTTCAGATAAACAAAACCATGCTGCTAGTGATGAAAATAAGGATTTGATGGCAGTATCTGATTCAGAAATATGAAATATGTTTGAAGATGTTTGGTTTGAAAGCGAAAAGTGGGACTAACAGTAAAGCTTCATCTAATGGTCAATGTGTTTATTTTACTCACGATAAATGAGATTCAGTTATATAAATATGGCCTTTTGGGGTTGATTTTGAGTCTCGTGGCAGAAGACGTTTGGTAGACATTCAATTTCTCTGTGGTAAGGCCCCACCCATCCTTCCACACAAAAGGAAGTAGTCGGAGATATATCCGCTCCAACACAGCAGGAGAGTCTCCAATTAAGGCTGAATGCAGCATCAATTTGAGGGCTAATTATGTGCGTAATGAGCTCACCGCCATGCGTCCGCGCCCCCGACACCGAGCCCGCTGCTCCAGCTACTTGCTCTCCCTCACTCCGCCTCCATGTTTCTCCCCTCCATCTCACCCTCTTTTATCCGAGTGCCCGGTAACTAATTAAAAAACTGCATGCGCCACGGCGCTTTCATCTGATTCACAACATGGAAATTAATCCTCATATAAACGTATGTTGACGAACACCAAACCACTGGATGAGCTCAGGACGCCTTGCGTTGCTCTCTCAGTCAGCAGCTAGACTTATAATACGTTGCACTTGTGTTAGAAAGATTTTTAAAAAATCAAAACAGAATGAAAGAAAACACTGTTCCAATAGGTATAACTTTAAACAAAATGGGTTGAACTGAAGAGATTTTAAAAGTGATTAGATAGGAATTAAAGATCTATTTGTTTATAAAACCTTATGCAAATTCAACCTCAAAATTCCAATTTAACATTTAAATAAAGAACGAAAATATAGGCTGCATAAGCGCGTGCGAAGCTATTCGTTTTTTCCTAAACGTATTTATTTTTAGCCTCAGTATGTTTAAATCAAGCAAACGTGTAAATAGAGAGAAAGCCAAAGATGCTCTGAGTCAGAGCCTCTGATGCAGGAAACGGAAATCCACCACTATGAATGTAAATTATTCCGTGCAGCCAAAACCGAAGTTTTACAATTTTGATCCAATATCAGCATTTTATTTGTATTTTTTTAAAGCATACATCTAATGAGCACTGCAGTGCTGATGAGAGGACAGCAGTGCTAACGCCAGTCACACGCGCGATGTTGTTTTTTAAAGCAAGACATTTTTATGTTGCTTGTGTTTTAAATATTTACTTTTATATATTAAAAAAAGAATAAACGCATACCCATTCCACAATCAGTTAACTGGACTGTACATTGCTTCTTGGCGCAATCAAAATAGGCTTATAAGGCCTTTTTAATTATCTATTGTTGGATTTACCCATCGTTGTTGCTGTTTTAACTTAGACCACGTCTAGGTTTGAAGAAAAAAAAACTCGGAATGGACATTTGCTTTTGGTTATGACAGAAATGCTTTTAAAGGTCAAAATAAACATACACATTTAATCTTAGTTATTTGCTGATGGGGGGTGTTTTCATTTAATATTCGTTCTGTGGTATTATGAGCTGTTATTTAGCCTCTCACCTGCAGAATGCTCCCTATATCTCATAGGAATTTATTTATCTATTTCAGCTTGATCCATCATCTTCTAACTAATGACAAAAACACAACAAGATCACATTTAAGCTCACTCCGTGCGCGGCAAACAGCCACGCATACCTTGCTGGAGCAAATTGACGCCCACGGTAAGTGTCCAATCACGAAACACTTTAAACTCTTCCATCCAATCAGATCAAGGTGGAGGCACAGGGTAGGCGGGCGTTGAGCTGCTCAGAGAGGGACGTTGAGGTAGTTGAGGAGAGGCGGTTTGTTGGGCACGAATGCCACTCGTTGCGCGTCCTTGTAATTTGGAGAGGTGTATGCAGCGCACGACACGTTCGTCTTTCCAGGTGGAAATCCAGGAGGAGCTGAAAGCAATTTTAGCTGGGACGACTGCTGAACCCGGTTCAGGACAGGTGAAATTCCCAGCAGGCTGCGTTTAAGGCCACAGGATCGATTCAGACGTAGGGAAAGACCGTACATACTCGGGTAGGAATATCTCAGATATTTATCTGTCTGAATCATCATGCTAGCGACATAGATTAATGCATATATTCATATTTCTATCTATAAATTATGTTTTAAAAAACAGCGTTATGAGAGCATGTAACTTTTGTTTCCAACAGAACGGTTGCGCTCGTTACAGGAATAGTGACAGGTCAAATGTCATTTCCTCGACAGTACAGCGCAAATGACATGTTTTGTCACAGAAACAACAGAAAAATACGACTTGAGGAGTTATTTCCTGTCATTGGAAGATTTAATTTTGTCAAGACAAGGCCTGGATAGGTACCTAATTGGATGAGGGTGCTTTTTATACCTGTTTTATGAACGCAATAAAAATGGTGCATACGCTTTTGACAGTAAAAGAAAATGGGTCGTGGTTATTTTTTTCAGATAGGCCTACATGATATGCAGGGAGTTTTCATCGACCCTTATTTGTAGTGCAGTGTTTTGTGGACATACCTTATAACACTGTTAGTCTGTAACATCTTGTTTTGTTTCGAACAGATTAATGAATTACATATATTTGCATACTACATATCAAAACCACGCCAGGGACTTTTTGGTTACAAAAATATGTTTTGGATCAGATGAAATTTTGGAATATGTAAAACAAAAAATTTAATCTGGACAGTGACAAAAAACACACAAAAATGCTGTATTTTCTTGTTTTGCAGGTCATGGATGAAGGCCGACGGTTGCACCGAGGAGGTTTACACACAAGCCGCTGAACCGACTCGGGACTTCCAGGGATCTTGACACATTTTGGATTCAGATTTTTATTTGAATAAGAACTTAAGGTTTTTAGTCGATTTAAGACCACAATGAACACGGGGCGAAGCCTGGAGGAATCAATCCAACTGCTGCTTTAAATGAGCATAATTCCATACGAGTGAGGACATCGTCAAAAGGGCGTCGAAATGAAGGAGAAATCCAAAACGGCCGCAAGGACTAGACGGGAAAAGGAGAACAGTGAATTTTATGAACTGGCTAAAATGCTGCCTCTACCGTCGGCAATCACCTCACAGCTAGACAAAGCATCTATTATAAGACTGACAACAAGTTACCTGAAGATGCGAATTGTTTTTCCTCAGGGTGAGCGATGAGCACTCGACTGCGCACGGCTTTCAACGCAGCAGCACGTCTTTCTTTCCTTTTACACATGTTAGTTTTGAGCTCAAGATTAATAATTCAAACTCAGTTTGAGTGAATGATTACGGAGTGGTAATAAAAGATCTGCGTTCGAAAATTGACATTATGACCAAATATTAACACGATAGCAAAGAAGCATAAAGTAAAAAAGAAAGAAAGAAAATCAGGCTAAAATCGGAGCTTATTTACTTAACATGACATTTTACGATAAGAAACATGTACCACCACACCACTGAAAACATAACTGTGATATATGACCACGGTATAAAATAAATATTTTGAAGATTAACTTTGCTGACAAAGAAACAGCTTAAAAACCAAAATTGCAGCTAGTTATTTATTATATGACTAAACAGATTATTAAATAGCGATATCAGCTTTAAAGAAACACAACGGAATATTCTAGTTTACTGATTCCTCACTGATGTACAGGGAATCTTTACAATTAGGATTATGCTTTAATTTAGTGTGTCCAAATGAGGCGATCTGCCACCATCTTTTCTTGGGGTCTCTGCAGGCTTCTTCTAATGCGTGACTGAGAACACCGATCACCAATTAGAGAAAGGCCCTGCAAGGCATCCAGTCACCTAAAGCCTAAAGCAGGAGACACATGCAATTAACAACCTGTTTTCTATAAGGAAAATGATTAAATGATGCTCAGTAAAAATGCGGAAATTGTTTTATGGTAGTGCTTTCTGGTAGGTTTGTTTATATTATTGGTTTATATTATTGTGAAACAATTATTAGGAAATCAAACGAGAAAAAAAAAGAAATTGAATATTTTTCTTACTTGTTTGGCTTATAGTTCGAGGAAAGAAGACACAGCCGTAATTTCTGATACGGTCCACTTTTAGTAGGATTTTCTGTGGTGAAGAGATGTTGGTCCTCGTGTCCCTCCTACAGCGCAGACCTATTTTCATTTCCAGCAGGGGAGACGGACAGCTCATTTACTGATGATATCCCAGCTCCACGATATTTCTGATGAAACTGAATTCATTTTAACGAGCAGCAACAAACTTTCTTGGCCCTCCTGACAATAAGTGCTGGGATTTTTAAACCAAATAAAAAATGGATGCAAATGAATTTTTCAAGACTTATTTAAATTATAGAAAATAATTTTATGAAAAGAGAAAGTACAGTAGCTTAAAACAGTGCCTTTGCGGTAGCAGTCCATGCCTTACTCCAGTCTGTAAAACAAGTCAAACAGAAATCGTAGGGAATCAATGCATTAACTATAAACTGGTATTTATTACAGGCGCTTTTCCCCCTGCGGACATTAGTGTGTGTTTATGTGTCCTACCAGAATAACATTAGATTAACAACGTGAACACTAAATTTTATTAGTGTTAAAATAAGGTAATGTTTTATAAATTATTCTAAGGGAAGAAAACAAGCAGCATTATTTCATTGTTTGCAGGTCTTGGTGAGGCTTGGGGCCATGCAAGTCGAACAAGATCTTTGGACAATATTGGACGGGAGCTGGGATCTCATTTACTGCAGGTATCACCGCTGTTATAAATGTGACAGTCGCTGATTTGTGGTTGTGTAAAACAAGCTGGGGATTTTAATAGCGCTTTGTCAAATTATTTACAGACTTTAGATGGATTCATCTTCGTTGTGGCTCCAGATGGGAAGATAATGTACATTTCAGAGACAGCGTCGGTCCATTTGGGATTGTCTCAGGTCCGTTTGTTTTATGTTAACTTTACTGCGGTATTCTTATATTGTTCAATACATGTTTAGTACCTTCTTGTACCTATCCGTTGATTACCTGAGTTATTCTCAACAGGTAGAGTTGACTGGGAACAGTATTTATGAATATGTCCATCCTGCCGACCACGATGAAATGACAGCTGTGCTGACACCACATCAGCCCTATCACTCACATTTTGTGCAAGGTAATTTCCTCTTGAAAGCATCCCATATGCTTAGAGAATGTCATCTCTTTTAATATTAATCCAACCAGTAATGTTAGAATAAATGCATTAACATAGGCCTTACAACTGTTCTAAAACACGTGAAAGTTACAATTATCGATTTTAATGTGTTACATGAAGTCTAATGATAATTATTATGACTTTAGTCAATTTAGATCTTTGAAAAAAGCTTTTGTGAAATAGTGGAATAATTTCAAAATGGATCCAAGGAGAGAGCTAGCAGACTCTGTCGGCAATTAAAACAACAAAAACAACAACAATAATAATAATAATAATAATAATAATAATAAGAAGAAGAAGAAGAAGAAGAAGAAGAAAGCTGACTGTTCATCTTTTTGCATCAACGTTAACACTGTCTGTCCTCTTTCAGAATATGAAATGGAGCGTTCTTTCTTCTTACGGATGAAATGTGTTCTGGCAAAAAGAAATGCAGGACTCACCAGTGGTGGATATAAGGTGGGAAATTTTGCAAATAATCAAAAAAGGATATCCTGTAAGTGAAATGTTTTGATATTAAATAAAACAATTCATGACCTGTTGATTTTTTTTTACTAAATTAAACAAACACAATTACTCCATTGGTTGTTTCTTTTTTTAAATTAGAAATAAAAAAAAATAAAAATTCTTTCTTACAATGTACTGTTATATATTTTCTGTAACGTACTATTTAATATTTTTTTTGGTCAATATCTAAATAGTCAAATAGCTGTTGAAGATTTTTCTGGAAGGTAGCATGCAAATAACATAATATGATAACATATATCTATATAAATGAACATTTTAGTAATTTTCCCATTTAACACCAACTTTTACCTTTTTTAATAATAATTTTTATGTGTTTTCAGGTGATTCACTGCAGTGGTTACCTTAAGATTCGTCAGTACAATCTGGACATGTCACCTTTTGAGGGCTGCTACCAGAATGTGGGGCTGGTGGCTGTGGGTCACTCTCTGCCGCCCAGCGCTGTGACTGAGATTAAACTGCACAGTAATATGTTTATGTTCAGAGCCAGTCTGGACATGAAGCTCATCTTCCTAGACTCCAGGTACAAAACAGTACCGTCTTTCTTAATTAACTGTGCTGTATTGTGTGTGTGCATGGCTTATTTTTTAAAAAGAGAGTGCAACTATTTTCAGATGAAGCACATAATTATGACATAATCTGTACATTATTTTTGTCTCCGCAATTTCTCTTCAGGGTAGCTGAGCTGACAGGTTATGAGCCCCAGGATCTTATAGAGAAAACATTGTACCATCATGTTCACAGCTGTGACATCTTTCATCTCCGTTGTGCTCACCACCTTTGTGAGTTACAAGCCTCTCTCTTATTTATTTTCTTAATGCCGGGCAGTTTTACCTTCTCATTCGACAGGAACTGCTCAGGCAACCTGCTGCAACTATGCCTTGATAAATACACACCTCACACACAATCACACTCAGAACCAGTATGTTTTTAAATATGTATATCTTTGTGTTTTATGTTTCTTTTATCTCTTAGTATTGGTGAAAGGCCAAGTCACCACCAAGTATTACCGTTTCTTAGCCAAGCACGGCGGCTGGGTCTGGGTCCAGAGTTATGCCACCATTGTCCACAACAGCCGATCCTCAAGACCTCACTGTATCGTCAGTGTCAATTACGTCCTCACGTGAGTCTAACAATAGAGATTTGTCTTGAAACAACTGTTCTCTAGAATATAGTTAAGTTCATATTTAAGAGATATGTTGCTCATGGAAGATTCAAGAAATGGTTGCAGTGTTGGGTTTGTGATTGTGAATCTATCAGATATCAGCCTCCAGCTGATTCCCCATTATTTAAAGCAGCACCGTCATTGTAATGCAAATCATGGCTATAAAGGTCAAAGAAATATGCTTTCTAATACTTATTACTATACAGAATATTAAACTAGATTTACTAAAATCATATCACACACTCTTATGATCCTTTCTTGAAGCTCGCTCTATGATAGAATGGGTCTTTGTCACTTGTAGAAATCCTACTACTTATTCCTCTCTAGCTTCTCTGTATAAATCCACCAAATACTGTGAGTGCAGGGTTCAGGGAGTTCTGTGTTATGAGAGCACAAAGCACACTGAGGCCCTTTGAGACAGCAAGACAAACATCAGGGTTCAACCCCATCAGAAAACCTCTACTGTCACAAGCGATCTGCAGTCTAAGGAAAGCAAAATCGATCAAACGGTGAACTAGGAATCAATAGCTATCTCATAGCTGTAGCACATGTTGGATTTTCCTCGTTAGGTTTGGTTGATCCTCTTGTGTGTTTGTAAGTGTGCCTGTGTGTGTGTGCATCTGAAGTAGAGTTGTGTGAGTTTGTGCGAGCATGCATATGGCTGCAGTCTGCAGTCATTGATTTCTTCAATGAGAAAACAAAGTAACTACATTAAAATGACACTGAATTTCCAAGCACATAATTAGGTCTAACACTGAGGTATCCGAGAGCTCACATGCAGTGAAACTGAGGGAAATTAAAAACACGAAAAACAACTGCTTTGACAAAAATAAACAACAGTTCAGTCACCTTGCAGCATAGCAGCATGTGAAGCCAACAAGAAGCCATTAATGCATCATGTCTGGAAGTTTGCTGGTGGTGTGTGTCAGACATTGGGTGCACTGACATTGACCCCTATGTGGAATTCAACTAACACAGCTGAGTTTGCACAAAGGCCCAATATTATTGGCTCAGACACAAGTTAGACAGGGCTCAGATAGGATGCAGGACCAGCCACTGTACCTGCAAGAACAAATAACCCTCACACTGTGCACTGGCTGTCCAAACAGAGTCTTTCCCCTTAGGTGTTGTACAGAAAGAATGGGTCATTTTTAAAGTCATATTAAAGAAGGTGGCTGGACAGGGTCAGGGGTAGGCCACAAGGTTTAAAATGCCAGGCAGCTTCTATTACATACTGTTGATAAGTTAAGAATGGGCTCATGTTTGCCGAACACTTGACACTTGAGCCTTTTTCCCTCCTTCGACAGCAACACTTGGCTTGGGTTCAACTGTAGGACAGAGGCTTATATTGTGCACAAACTAATGTGCATAAACAAGTCAAAAGAAGTCTGCAAAATGCACAGTCAAACTTTCACAATATGACATTTTCTGGCAGGCTATTGTAGTTGCATGTGCATGTGAGTCGGTCAGATTGCTTCCTAAGCAGCATGCAAGTAACGGTTGTGTGGCAGAAAAGAATGATTAACTCTCCTCTTGGTGTTTGCTATGTTTCTTGGAAGCTGAGAGCTTAATCTCTTGAATTCATCTTAACTGTTGTTTTCACTGCTCATTGTCCTCACATCGTTCATATCATAAAAAGTGTGCTTGTAAAACAGATTGGGACAACTATCTATATTCAATATTAGCCAAGACGTCTGAGGCAGAGATTACGTCATTTAGTGCAAACAACCGTCAGGACTGGAAAAGAAAACTAGGAGATGCTTAGATTGGTTGCAATGCAATGTTTAAACAGAACTAAGAGTTTGCAGGGACACTGACTTTAGTTATACTTCACACTAACACCAACACAGACCAGTGTCTTTAAAATTATATAACAGTTTTATATTTCTAGAAGCCACAACTATGTATGATTTGAATACTGGAGCCTTGTGTCGCTCCCATGATGTCAGACATATTGACATGTATTGGGCATGTTGTACTTATTGCAAAAGCCGTTTCCCCAAATACCTTAATAGGTATTTTATATACTCTCACAAAGTATTTTTTTTACCTAACCAACAAGGTTGTTTGTTTAGATCACAAAAAAATGGATAAATGAATGAATGAATAAAAAAAACATAATTTACTGGATTTACCAGAGTAAAAAACAATAATAAAGATTG
>JBBDHI010000024.1:14586237-14597594 GCA_037177115.1 Craterocephalus stercusmuscarum
TTAAATTCTGTGTCATATGCTGTATTTATATACATATAAGATACATATAGGGTATACAAATACAGCATATGACACAGAATTTAAGAGCTCAAAAGTAATTATTTGGTATAGCCTTCACCCTATTAGCTTCTTATATATTCTTCAGGTATGATTGGCAAGAACTTTACAGGCTTTTTGAGGGACAATCATTAGCCCCTCTATGGATGGTGGCTGCTTTTTGTTCTGTTTTCTGCCTATATGATCTCATAATACTTGAGAGGTCTGGGCTCTGAGTAGGGTTTATCACTCCACAGATTAGTTCACTTAGCATACTTCAGCCTTCTCACTATTTCTTTTCCTTAAGATCAACTACTTGAAATCAATCAATCCATTGAAACTATTTCTGATGAGGGTTGTTTGGTTATTCAAATGTTATGTCAGTCAAACTGTATCTTGTGCATTTTATGAAGCCACGTCCAAAGAAATGGTGTAAAAGTCTTTACTAAGCTAGTTAAACATAGTTTAAATTACTCTTTAGAAGCAAATTATAGAGAACTGAAGGATGGCTCAAGACTTAAATAGTGTTCTGTTCAAAGGAACACCCCTATGATGAGAAAACAAGCATGTTGGTTGTGAGTCACTTGCAAATTAGCCCTCCAAGGGCATGATATTACCTGGGAAAGTCATTCATCCGGGACTCTTAGCAACACCTCTACAACAGTCCATGCTGCACTAGAGGACATTTAGATGTTCTGATTGGATAGACCAGGATATTGAGGTCATTTGGTCGATCTGACCGACTGAGTTTGGAGACTGAGGTCATGCTGTAAAGTGGAGAGGAAATAAGGTTTCTCCATGACAGCATCTAAATCGGAACTGCTGCTTAGAAATGTGCCAACAATTAAAGTACAAATTAATTTACTTTAGAACTACACAGTAATTTGCCTTTTCTCATAACTTTTGCTTACATATACATGTATTCATAGAGCCTACAGCTTATCCGAAGTAATGCTGTTTTGATAAGAATTAGAAGAATCCATTAGAAGAAACAAAAATTTGCAATTTTTGTCCATGCGGATGTCCCATGATGTACATAAGTACCTTCCATACCATTTCTCTCTTTGCTTATTATTCTTCAGTATAAATATGTAACATGTTGTCCTTAACATGTGCTTTTCTTACCACTACTTCCTTTTAAGTAGGTATCTATGGGTTATAGTTATGGTACTTTTTGAATCCTCGTTTCTTTCTTCTCTATCCACAAACAGCCAAGGTTTATGGGAATGGTTTCTAGTCTGGTCAAGGTTTTCCTTTCCACCGACACCTGCCGCAGTACTGGATATTGTATTTCATCAAAGAGAATAACTGATGCAATCAATTTGATTCCTTAGCACAGCAGTTGTTTTTATTATGATTTGGCTCTTACAAACACAGCTGTAATAAACTGGACAAATGTTGACAGTATAATGGATCTTTTAAAATTGAACTAATATTAATATATCCTATCAAATTGTTTTTTTAAAAGTGCTTTGAGAAGCTCAGATGACTTTGTTGTGAATTGCTGCTTTACAAGGAAAAAAACAACCTTAAATAATTTTAACTGCACAGCACAAATCTGCATACTTTGTTTTAAAATCGCAATAACACAAAATATTGTAAATCAGGGAACTGAGTTATTTTTTTCAGTTACTTCTAATTGAATGCTTCATTTTGGATGAAAATCCTAAAAATTGTAAGATTACTTACACAAAAGCGAACAAAACCACCTTAATTTAAAACTCACTAATCCCTGAGCAATAAGGCTATTAAAAAGACTACAAGTACAATATCCTGAGCCCCTATCACACACACACACACACAGGAACACGCAAACACACACACCTCCAGGGCTTAGACAGTGTGAATCTAATGCCCTCCAATCCTGTGAATCCCTTTGTTCACGATTTCACGCTTGATTTGCCCACAGCTTGAGTCTGGCTGGTATCAGCACTCTTGTCACTGCTTTCACTCCTGCCAAATCCACAGAGCCACCCAGGATCCATGCCTCCTCTCTCCTGCTCTCGCTGCTCTGTTCTGCCATTGTTCATTCCAGCAACTCGGCAAAATGCTCAATACATGCCAATAAGTTGTGTTTGTTTATTTGTTTGTTTGGATACCAGTCCATCTCACTGTAAACACCTCATCAATCTGCCAAGACCAGAGAAGAGCAAATTCTGTTAATGTCAGAGCATTTTGCATGATTTACGCTGTTGTGCAGCATCTGTATGTCTTTGTTAAATGATTTCCTATAGAGTTGCTGGAGCAACCTCCCCGATGCATAGACAACTATACAGCATACGAAACACACATCGTTCGCAAATCTGAAGATTGATTCCACACCTCACACAAGAGACCTTTCAGCCGTTTGGCTTTGATATTTCCTCTTCTTAAGGTGTCACATCAGCCCAGCTCTTCTACGCCGGTGATCCCCTCTAGTATTCACACAGAGCAGATATTGTGACAGCTGCGTGAGGGGTGCAAGAGGGAGAGCGCAGGGACAGACAAGGAGAAAGAAGAGAGGAAAGAGCGAGGAGAGAGTCTCCAGAGAGAAGGTGCCAGTGCTCCACAGCTCCAAGTCACGGCCTGCATGCCAATGAGGAGATTCCCCTGCAGCGGCGGCGGCAGTGGTGGAGCAGAGCAGCAGGAGGGGCCGGTGCTGACACTGTACCTCTGTAATCCTTGATAGAAGCATTACACACACTGCACAAAAGGGTTAAACTCCAGATGGGTCTTTGAAGCAAAACAGCGATTTAATGATTAAATTCCATATCAGCAATATAGTAAACACGCTCTTGATGATAATCTCTGCATTATGACGATAATCTAAATATCTAAATTTTTCATTTCTAAGCAAAGGATACATCTATCATGGTGCCAATATATTTTTCTTAGCTTGTTCAGTCATTTTATGTCCTGTTGTCTATTTTCCTCATCTCTTTGGTTTTCATGAGGCAATTTCTACATTTTTCCAGAAAACATGACAGGAGTTGGAAAAGTTTAGTCATCAAACTTTTGGTTTGTTGGCAATAAGGATGGCATTAAAAGCAAGAAAAACATGACCACACCTAAATCTGTGAAATGCAGTTTGTTTGTTTTTGTTTTTTTTCCCTTGGCGCCTGCTTCTTTTCCTGAAACGCAATCAAAGGAAGCAAAGGGCAAAACGAAAAGCTACAACAAACAGGATATGAAGATGTTGGCAATTCTGAACCCTTCCGGTGGACGAACTAAATTGTTGTACATTGTTGTAAATGGCTCATCTACTGTATAATGGTTTTATCTTCTACTGTGGCCACTTTAGGTCTGTGATCCTGCTGTTTTGGGAGATAGGAGGTAGTTTCTGGACTAAAAGACAAGTTTGCAATTCATTTGCTAAGCATTCAGATCGCCTTTTTGTTGGATGAGTGCGAACAAATTTGTACTACAGAGACTCTTGCAGAGTTGTATTTAAAGCTAACGATTATTTTCTGCAAAAACACGATAAATGTACCAATATTCAAACTGATCCACCTAAGCCAACTGATCAAAATTTGTGTTTAAAATAAAGGTTTCAGAGCTGCTTTTCATTTTCATCATTTCGCTCTCGCAGGAAAACACCAGTAGCATCCATAATCCCGGTGCTGACAGCTTTAGTGTGAGTAAGAGCATTAGCAGTGTGTAACCACCTCTCTTTCCCCTCCTGAGAAGAATTAATAACTAATTATGTCAGGTCACTCGTCCAGATGGTCCTATCAGATGGGTCCACTGTCTGAACCTCACCTCCAACAAGCACCTCTGACCCTAGTGACCATATCACCCCTGGCAACATGGAGTCTGAAGCCTATGCTTCTGGAAAGATGGAATCAGGGGTGCACGAGCATTTGGGGCGCATAAAAAGAGGCGAGGAGGGGGGTACAAGTTGGGCGTGTCTGATCAGTGTTGGATGGTTGCCTTTAAAGCTCCATGAATACAAGGCTCCCCGCCGGGGCCCTGATCTCCACGGTCATGATTCTGTTATTACACGGCATGTTCCTGTGATGGGCAGATGGCTCAGAGCACAGGCACATGCATTCACACGCATTCAACACACGCCGAGTCTGTCGCATCAATGGACACAACCTGATACTCCCCTTTCTTGTCTCATTAGGAGGCTATAGAAACATAAGAACATAATAGGGGGGAATTAAGTGCCTGTGTGGATGTCAGAGGGGATGTGGTGGAAGATTGGGAGGAGGGCTAACAAGCGCACGGTGCGCTCCCTCCGCTTTGTGTGGTGATTAGTGCTTTCGGAAGGGATGACAGGTAAAAGACAAGTCCTTGGGGACGGAGCAGCTTTTAAACAGACAGTTAAACAGCCAGGAAACTGACAGCAGTCAGAGGTAGGCATCAAGCATTTCTGTCACTGGAAGGCAAGATTTAAAACCATACACAACTTCTACAGAGCATCTGATTTTTGTAAAGTTCTGTGTGAAAAAGAAAGAAAAGATATCCATCCAGTAATAATTATTATTCCCAATTCCATGAATTAACAAGAAAAGAGAACATATTTTAATCATTTAATAGTTTAAATAATGCTTTAAAGCATACTTTAAGCAACACATCCACAGCTGGCATCCAACTTTTTTCTTCTGTTTTACAGATTTTGCTTCTCAACATGTTCTCCAAAATCTCTTTTACAATTTGTCACATAAAAGCCACCTAAACTCTTGAGCAAACAGGAACTTTACCAAAGCCCCCCATTCTGCAGGAACTGATCTCTGCCTTGTATTTGAGCAAAAGACATGCGACAAAGCAGCTAAGAAGAAATCAAACAAGGACACCTTAAATAGGATTTAAGGTGTTTAACCACATCTCACTTATTCTGCCACTTTCTATTCAGTCTCTCGTAGCACATGAACAAAATGTGAGGCAGAAAAGTCAGACAAAGACCTCACACACCCTCAGTGTGCAGCAGTGATTCTGTAAAGATGTTTTCATCGTGAATTGAGTTTTCTAATGCTTGACATAGCAAATAAAATTATGGATGGCAGTGATGAGATTGGTGGCCATCACTTACTCAATTATATCAAATGACCTGGCACGTGTTGATAAACATAGTTAATTACTTGTGAAAAGGTTTGTCATTATCATTACATCATTACTTTTTTGGCATTTCGGTGCTAAGTGTCTAACAAGATTAGCCTGCTAGTCACGTTTTTCCTCTCAGCTAAGCAGACAATGGACAACTTTACCAGCTGACTGCTTTCCCAAGTCTCTCCATTATGAATCCTTGGATTAAGCAGGAGGGATGTTTTGGAGATAAGAAATAGATCATTCTTGTCTGCTGAAAACAAGCTAAAAACAAAAAGGATTTTAATATTAATTTCAAATTAATTTATATAAAATATAATAACCAATATAGTTAAGATATAGTCACAATTTCATATGAACACTCAGAGATATAAATTCACAGGTTGTCAGGTTTTCTGGAAAACTGCTTTTTGAATGGGCAGAGGTGTTGATCCTTTTTAAGGACCTGGCTCAGTCTGAAATAGTCTCAGTATGATTGGTATTCTTTTGTTTGTGACAGTTTTCTGCCCACGCCAAGCAACAGAAATGCACTCTGTATGTTTCATGTAAAAAGATTCCATATTTTTCTATGTAAATGTGTCTATATGAGTTATCTCGTGGAGAATGGGCTGATTTTTTACCTCACGTCATGTCTCTCATCTGCCACCTCAGCTTGCTTGTAGATGAACTCCCTTGTTGGTTGTTGTTGTATTTTGTGTATTTTGTGTAAATTTTTTTACATTTATATAATGTTTTAGCTCCCATGTGACCCTAAAAGTCGTCCATAAATAAGTCCTCAGTGAAAAAAAAAACACTTTTTCTCATGACTTTAATTTACTTAACTAGTTTGATAGTTGCATTTTACTTGAGAAGTATATTTTTTCCTTTTAGATATACTGTTAATTTAAAGTTACTTTTAACTTGCCTGACTGTGTTGGTAGATACCAGAAATTTGTGTTTCTTTTTTTGCTTAGCATCGAGATTCATGAAATGTGTATTGTAGTTTCAAACTAAAAGAATCTACTCAAACAATTTTTAACTATTTGATGTTTCAGTTAATGACCCCTTGGTGTCGTGAACTGCACTTTGTCAGTAAAACCTGCGTCTTTTCAAGTAAACAACAACAGTGTAAGACTGTAGTAGGTAAGACTATAATAGATGAAGTTTGTGTGCTTTATAGGTTTTAGCAGGGTGTGCCAAATACAATAAAATAGAAACTAAACATATGAAACCGTTAAAAAAAATATTTTTTTTCTTTACATACATCCCCCTTAAATTTTCTACCTTAAAACTCTGTATTTTGGACTTGTTTGATGGGACAGTGCATCTATTGTGTGGATTTCTAGAGCCATTGCGGGCCAGGAGCGTCCAGAGGCTGGGAAACCACACAATGCGACTCTTTTACAAAGACAATGTGATGTTGAATCTGAGTTTCTCTTTTGCACATATGCAACATGCTAGCAAGCAGATATAAATGTACCACTCCATTTTGAGCTCACGCCATGTCTAATACAGCAAAGAAATGCAGGAAAACATTAGCAGAGGAATAGAGGAAAGTAAGAGATCCAGAGACAGAGCAGGAGATAAGCCATTAGTCAAGATAATACCGTCTTTCTCAGTGGGCATGTCACTGACAAAATGACAATGACAAACGTTCTGTTGTTTGTCTTTAACAAAGGTTAAGATAGAGTTTTCTACTTGAAATACCAGAGGTGATGAAAATATTCTTAACTGCCAATATGGTTTCATCTCTGTTTTGATCTCTGAACATTGCAACAAGCCCCACAAGGTTTAGTCATCAAAATTAGAATTGTGAACAAATGATATCAAGACAGACAGTTTATTAATTTTTCCTACACAAAAGTGTATCAGACATTTCTAATTAGCTTTAAATTACTGCATGACAAATGCTCAGTTACTGCTGGGAGATAAGACTGCAAAGCTTGTGTGCAGAGAATATTCCTTTGCTATCGTTTTCCCAGTAACCCCATGTGTTGCTGCATTAAACCCAGGAGCCGCATCACTATTTTACAGCAGGAGTCGGATGATGGCCTCTTCGGAGCAGCTACCACACACCATCTGGTAGTACTATTCTTCATCTGTTTGAAGAATCAAGAAAATCAACCTATCATCTATCCCTGCACTTATACCCCCTGCACTCTCACACACAAATGCAAAATGTACACTTGTGACATGCACCTGCACACATACACAGACATGCATAATTTCAGTCAGACGCACGTTTAACACACTCTTTTTTCTCCGCCTGACCACCAGCATGAGTGTGATGTTATTACAGCTCTCTAAGGCCTCCTATTAGCCAGTGCTCCATAATCACTCTGGTTATATATTAGCACAATGCATTGATTACCTCATAATCCAATCACCCGCCTCTTATTGATCTTTTATAGAGCACCCCCCAGACAATAAAGCTGCAGCCACAGACTGTGGGTCAATAGGCACACAGGGAGAGGAGTCTCCTTGCAGCTAATTGGCTTATGAAATAATACAAACATTTTGCTTTCCTGCACCAGCAGAAATCAATACAGAGCCAAGCTGGTGCATTCAAATCAATTGTTTTCTCTTTTCTTTTTTCTTTCATTGTTAGGTTTTTACACAAGTTTAAGCTTAATCTTGATTTGTAATATTTTTTTTCTCTGTTTTACAAACTTAAAGTCTTCTCACTTTGGCTTCGCAGTCCATCTTTCCCCCACGTAGTCTTTGCCCCTCTTCTACTCCCTCTCTGTCCAACATTCTACTGATGTTGGGTTGCCAGATAAGTTTCTGCTTACAGGGAGACCACATCTGACACCCAGCTGTGTGGGTCATGGGCTGCAAGAGCAGCTGCTGGTCATAAATCACCCGAGCTGGAGGAGCTCTGGCAGTCCCTCTGTCAGCCGTGAAACAAAGACATAGAGGTAGCAGGGGGTCAGAGGTATCTAACCTGGGTAACAGCAAGACACCCAGCAGCACCTCTGTATCGCTGCACTGAACACTTCCACTCCGCTATTATGAAATTGTACTGTAAAGAATGGGTGAAATCAGGGAGTAATATATGCAAAAAGGATGCAAGAGGATGAAGGCTAAATGAAAAGTTGGGAAGTATGCGGTAATATGCAAGCAATTATGGTTAAATAAGCAATGCAGCTTGGGAGTTGTGAGGTCAAAGCACAGACAGCCCCTTGCTGAGTTACAATAGCAGAAGATATGCAAATAAATTCTGTCAACAGAAAGAGAGTCTTCGTCTTGACGGAACTCTTTGGTCTGCATAAAAAACAGCAATAAGCTCACAAGATGAAGCAAAAAGAAAGAAAAAACAAGGTAATTGTACACAGACATAGCCAAGAGATATTTCCTTAAAACACATTAAAAAGAACATTTGACAGCATAATGTTATTTGATTTATTAATATTATTATTATTGTGTTTTGTTTGAAATGGGAAATTTTGATACAGGGGTGATGATAAGGCACTAAAGATAGTTTGATATGAAATATGCTTCCATGTATAAGCATCTTTTCTTTGAGGCTGTTGGTTTGAATATTGTTGGCTTTGTTCCGTTTTTGTGAATTGGGCATTTATTTTAAATCAAATATCAGAATCCATTTTTTATTTATGAAACCTTTGGAGCATTTATGACACAGTAAATATCTTCTGTAATTTTAGTGATGAAAGGCAGAAATTTTATACTGAAATGAAAATGACAACTTTGATGCAAATAGAGGGACTGAATGTTTTACATACATTTAGTTTTTATTCAGGTTGAACAGGTTTTTAATCCATGAAAATAACATTTAAAAAAAAAATAAAAAAGAATCTGATCCTTATTTTAAAACATTTTATTCATTTGATAATTAATTTGTGTGAAGTGAATTTAGACATTATCCTTCAAAAACATTCCTTATATCCCACTATTTTGTCCAGATTAACCCTCTTGCACTCCCTTGACCTTTCAACTGGGAACATCCACAATGTTAGTTATAAATAACAGACCACAATTAAGCTCCATAACTTAATCAGCAAAAGAAGAGTTTTACATGCTCACATGGTTAAGAACCAAAGAAAACATGTTAAATAAATCTGGATAACATGGATCAACATATTTGGTCCAATAGATATAATTATATGTACAGTAAGCAACATTTAGTTATAACCTTTTTCTAACGATAAACTGACACAATTAAGACTGTCTATCAGACTCACCTCATTTAAAAAAAAGTATAAAAAACATCAGTGGCTCTAATAGTCAGGATTACTTCATCAGGAGTAGAAAAAAACTAAAGAATAAAATGAAAATATGTGAGGTAGAAAAGATTTCCAAACCTTACCACACTGAGAAATGTTATGTTTGTGCAAACAAGCAAAAACAAAAAGAAAGAAAAGTCTGTCTTTGGATGCATTACCTGCACATTACACAGGATTGTTGTAGTTGCACAGGTTGTGGAGTGTTGTAATCCAATACCTCCTTCAAAGGCACTTCACAGTGTGTATACTTCAGCCCACACAAGGCTGCATACTTTTACAGGGATCTGTATAATAAATTGGGTGTTATTTTACAAGACACAAAATCTCTTGCAAGATGAAGAAAAAATTAGAGTAAAAGCCATGAAGGCATGAAGATAGAGAGAGGGGCTGGGCAGCAGAGGAGCGAGGTGAGGAGAGGGAGGGGGGGTGGGGGTGGGTGGGGGCGGTGATGAGTGGTACAGTTTTCCTTTTACATCCGTCTGTTTGACATGCTTTTCTTTACACTTTTGCATAAACACATTACAAAACTACAAAAAGAAAGCGTTATCTGAGCAGAAAGTGTCTCTTTCCAGTTTTAAATCTCTTCAAACAGAATAAAGGGAATAGCCGTATAGGAGGATGTCAGGGGAGAAGAGGGCATAAGGAAAGGAGGTCAGGTTATAAAAAAGCTATAGAAGGGGAAAGGATGACCAAATAGAGAAAGAGAGGAGAAGACTTCTTTGCCCTTTGGTGTGCAGATAGGGCCGATCGATAACAGTGTAATGAGCATGGTATTAGCTGCGGTGCAGAGGGACTGAAGCAGGGCAGGGGGAGGGCAGGAGGGGGAGGGAAAAAAAACAGGATCTGATTCCCAACAGCAAACAACACAGTGCTGTAGACACCAGAACCAACACCTGAGAACACCTATTAAAGCCAGAGGACCCTCTGCTTGGTAATGATGAATCCATTCTCAAAGTCTTCACACACACACACACACACACACACACATACACACAAACACTTCACTCAACCTGCTGGTTAGTTTTGTGCAGGGTTGTTCTGTCTCTGCCAAGCTTCAACCAAAACCAAACACATGACCCAAATAGGGCTAACGTAGAAAAACCGAGCTTAATCCTCACTAAGAAAAGGGCCACACTCAACATTACCTCTCCTTTCTGATACAGATTACCCAACAATGGCTTCTCCCACTCGCTTAAATCCACTACACAGTGGCAATTTGTATTAGAAAGATTTAGAGGTACGGATCGTCTTTGGTTGGTTGAAAGAGAGAGAAGGGGGGACCAGCAAAGAAAAGAGGGGGATAACTATCAGGTACACTCAAAGCCAATCTGTTACTTTGTCAATAGGCTCCTTCTGCTGGAGTGTCATGTGCAGGGTGCCTGGCTCTGCAAGCCCCCCCATCCTCAGCCGTTACACCATCCATCCAGGCAGTCGCAAGCCATGGAAATGCACGGAGGGCCACGGCTGGGTCCCCTCAATAGAAGGATCAAAGCAGGGATAGAGGGATGGGCCTCCTTTCTTTGTAATCGTGTGGCTCCCAAAACAAACGCGTCCTCCTGTCTGCTGGAAGCCGCTCTGGGCAGACTGGCTGCAGAGACAGATGGCGCAGACTAAAATGACGTGTTGCATTCAAATCCAAGTGTTTGATTAATAGATGACAAGAAACTTGAGATTTCTTTTGATACAAGATTTACTGAGAACATAATGATTCTGCATATCATATGCTGTGCTGTGACGTGTTGAAAACGCTGCTTTCTGGTGTTGAGAGCAATCACTCATTTTATTGGTGCTTATAAAAAGATCAAAGCCTAAAAGCAGCTGATCGGTTTGACGTGTGCATCAAAAACTTCATATCATCTGGTATATTTCTTTTACTAGGATTTCCATAAAAATGCAAACAAATTCTTTTGGTTTTAACATACATAGCACTGTTGTCAAAAGCTGTTAACAAATCTATGACTTAAAATCATACTGAAAAATGTCACTTTCAAAGTAAACTGTCTTAAGAATAAACAGTTTATGGAGTGCTTTTATCCTGAACACATCTTCATCCTACATACAATAATCTTA
>JBBDHI010000024.1:14610750-14621577 GCA_037177115.1 Craterocephalus stercusmuscarum
GTTACAGTTATTATTTTAAGCTCAGTTACCTCAGTTAATATTAAAAAAACTTTCTTAAATCAAAATATTAAAAGCAATTTAGGTATTTGTGTTTTTAAAGAACAGTTTTAAGCTAGGACCATTTAAAGTGTTATCTCTTATCTAACAACATTACTGAGTTATTTATACATTTTGTATATCACAATCCTAATTCATAAAGTAAACCACTTAGATTAGTTAATAAAGAAAATCATCATTTTCAGAAAACATGTTGAGAGGGAGACAACTTAAAAAAAAGGAAATGTAAAACGTTCTGAATGCGAATAAACGTTGCATCTTTTTGTTTTACTACGTCTGTTTCAGATTTCAGTACCGGCTCTCTATGCGCACGGTCCCTTTAAATAGCTTCGTAGAAAACCCCAACTCCCACAATGCCCCAGTCTATTCTTCGTTGTCGAACAAAAACGCGGAAACAAAAGAAGTAATCAGTTTGTCAAAACAAATAACACCGAGTCGGCGTAAAGTGAGGGTAGTTGTAGCTGACAGCTGTCAAAGTTAGCTCTGTAGCTTCCCATAGCCTCTCTAGAAGACTTGCCATGGCTTTGAAGAGAATACAGAAGGTGAGAATAGTCGTCTTTCTCTAATTTGTTTAATGTACAGAGGAGGCTGGGGCTATGCGGAAACGCCTCTGTAACGTTAGCGAGTCATCTAATAGCATTTTTGCTAACGAGTCTGTTACCGTTTTGAAGTACCGTTTTAAAGTAATTTTCAAGAATTTTTTTAACTGTCAGCAAGTAAATTTGATCAGTGTCGCTATCCTTCCATCGTTGGTGGTTGGTTAGGCTGTGAAACTTTTGACTGACTAATCTTTACAGAGCCATATTGACCGTTTTCTTGGCGTTATTTGTTATGTATCTGTCGCCTTCTTCGAGGGTGGTAAACCGTGTGAGCACTAGAAACAACTATGAAAGTAAATCCAAGGCTATGCTGTTAAATGTCTGACATTGTCGTTTTGGTTGAAAGGGACTTATTTCATGATGTATCTGGACTGTCAATAAACTGACTCTAACCCTTCAGCTAGTTTTGCTATCAGCGAAAGGGCCGAGAAAACCAATAATGACAAAGCACTTAAAACCGTATTTCGGCGCTTCAGTATAAGTTCCTGCCTCTTTTTGTTGCCCGTTTGCTTACATTAGTTTTTGAATAACAAAAAAACATTAACGTGCGACTTTTTAAGAAATGCGCTGCACTATGGTACAATCTTGAAGTGCTCTTTGCTTATTTGACAGGAGTTAAATGACTTACAGAGGGACCCTCCAGCTTCATGTTCAGCTGGACCTGTAGGGGAAGACAGTAAGTGTGAGGGTTTATACCTAATAGAAGTTATACAAACTTTAGATATGTATAAATGTGTAAACTTTTCAATCCTAAAATTACTATTATGCCTTTGTTACTACATTGTAAAGTAAGCCTTGTGCTTAATAATGTTTTTATTTTTTTTTCTCAAAGTGTTTCACTGGCAAGCTACCATCACAGGACCGGTAAGTGTTTTCTAGATTCAGAATTCGTTTCCTGATTTTTTTTTTCTGTTTTTTTTAACCGAGTTGCTTCTGGATCATTAGACAATGGTGTTTTTTGTTTGCTTTGCAGCCCTTTCTATTATGTATGGAAAGCTCAGACTGGCACACTTTACGGCACTGTTATTGGCTATGGCCAACAATATTACTGAGACATATTTATTTGGATTCTTTAGCAATAATTTGCCCCTCTGTTTCAGAATGATAGTCCTTATCATGGTGGAGTTTTCTTCCTTTCTGTCCATTTCCCTACTGACTATCCATTTAAACCACCAAAGGTAAGAATTTGTTTAGACAGGTTTACTCAAAAATACAGCATATTATTATTACAGAAAAAAAATGCTATTTTTTTAGCCAGTTTTGTAAGCAACGATATTGCTCACTGGTGTAAATTGTTGTGTGAGCGTGTGTCTGCTGTCACAGATACAGCTGCCTCTATAAACAGCAACTTTTTTTTCATGAGTGTGCTTTGTTTCCTTAGGTCGCCTTTACAACGAAAATCTATCACCCAAACATAAACAGCAACGGTAGCATTTGCCTTGACATCTTAAGGTCACAATGGTCTCCTGCACTCACAATATCAAAAGGTAACTAAAATCTACATTTTGTCTTGTAAAAGATCCTGTAAAGATCACAACAGAATTGCACAGAAGCTGCTTTTTAAGTCACAAAATATATAATCTATAGTCATAGGTAGACAAAGATGGGCATATGCCTATATAGATCTGAGGTAAAACAAAAAAATGGATGGAAATGGCATTTTATTCTATCAAACATAATCCATTTTCATACCTGAACACTGGACATTTTCAGGAGAATTTTTAGTCCAATTTTCTTGTAGTGGCTTTTCACATATCCACCTCAGATCAGAAGGTTCTGTGCTTAGGATGTGCTCTTTTAGCTACAAATACAAATCTTGAGTGCACACAAAGTAGGACATGAAAGCCCTGCATAATCCCTTTTCTTTTGTTCCACAGCATGTTGAGAATAGCAGATAAGGTTTTGATGACTGTTTTTGTGTTTATATTAATACCACATGCACTGGAACATTTATCATAGAGGTATTGGAAAGCACATACCTGCCAGCATAGTATGAACAGAAACTCGTACCAGCACTATGCTGTGCATTCGATTTAATAGCAGCAGTCATAAACTATAAACTATAAACATAAACTTTATAATCACTTCTGTCAGCTCGTGCCTCATTTAATTGGTCACAGTCATTGTGCCGTCCGGCCTCTATGAGTTAACATATTGATGCAATATTTGTATTTTTTTACACTTATTATTATTATTATTATTATTATTATTATTATTATTATTATTATTATTATTATTATTAGGCAAGTTACCAGAGCAATTGATAAATCCTTTTAAGTTTTCCATCATGCTGTTAGGACACTGTTATCTTGAGCAAGATGTCAGTCACTTTGACTTCTGAACTAAATGTTATCCCACTCAATTGTGTACTGGAGATTTTACTAGACAGCTGAAGTGAATTTTGGCAGCATGTCAGGAGTTAATATTGCAGACATTCATGTTCTGACAAGGCACCCTTTCAGGGCATATCAGGAAAGTCTCAGAACTGCATGTGCGGAAATGGCCTCAACACTCCTTCTTGTTAAGCTATCCACCTAATCTGGATTCACTGAGATTTCCATCATCAAGGAATACAGAAAACAGTGTCATCAACATTATTAAACACCTCATCTTGTTTGTAACAAAATTGTAACAAGTATTTTTTATTGTATGGATGGAGTAAAAACATCCTCTTATTTTTTATTTCTCTTTTGATATATATATAATATTTACACACAAGCACACATATAAAATCAGTAAATCAGTTAGATGACACATACAGAATTTTCTAATCTTTTCTTTTTTATCTCCAGTTTTATTATCCATATGCTCCTTGCTATGTGATCCAAATCCCGATGATCCCCTGGTTCCTGACATTGCGCATATCTACAAGTCAGACAGACAGAAGTGAGTGTGGAGCCCAATACACTGTGTAATTTGGGAAAACTTAGCAAATAAACTTAAACCTTACACTTCCACAAATAAAAAAAAAATATTTTATTTTTTCTTTAAGGTACAACAAACTGGCCAGAGAATGGACCCAGAGGTATGCAATGTGACAGAGTGACGTTTGAGAAACTGTGATGCCTCCCAGAACACCTCAACATATGACAGTACTGTTCAACTGCTTTATCCACACTGGCTATAGCCGAGGTGTTCAATATGCTTAAAGCACTTTCTCTACTGAGATTTTACTTGACTTAACTGTTTATTTTATTTTTTACCATTATTTAGGCATTATTGTTAGTATTTTGGTTGGTAGATGTGCTGAGATGGAGTGCTTGTATTTTTCTTTTAATATATTTCTTTTGTATAAGACTGAACTGAATTTATTTTTCATTATTTTGAATTAAAAGCATTCAGCAAAAAATGAATTCTGTGTTATTTGTATTCAGTGTTGTTGAGAAAACTGAATTAAGAAATTGTCTTGTAATACAGAACATGGTCCAAGAATATTTTTCCCCTTTTAACCAGCATAGGTTCCTAGTTTATCATTCAGATGACCACTAGGTGGCAGCATATACTTTTTACTTACCACCTTGAAGAGATGCTTGGTCCATAGGACAGCCTAATGTTTGTGTTTGTGTTATATTTAATCCAGGGTCATTTGTTAAATGGTTGCCCATGTTGTTTGTGGTAATTGTAGAGTCTTACTACAGTGATAAAATGAGAAGGAATATTGTGTAAACTGAAATTAGATCACATTTTACCATCATCACAGCTGGCTGTCACAATGTGCTGATGTTGCTGAAATTCAGCAAAAGAACAGTTTCCTTTAGAAATGTTCATAATGAAATGTTAACATGTCTTCCTGAAAAATCCTGTAATTGTGCTTTAAAACCAGACTACAATGGTAACTTGGATTTTAACAAGCTTCTTCAGGGCCACTTCAACAAAGGTCATAATTCCTGTGTGACTGTGTCTTTCTGCTCTGCTGTAGATAAGTAGGTTTTTAAGATTAACCACCTTCCTTTTGCTAATCATACTAAATATTAAAATGTCAAGCAACCGCAATACTGTTTAGTTGTACTTGATATACTATTATCCAATAGGTGAGTGTAATCTTCTAGTTCTTTTATGTTGATATTGTTTTGTTCACTGAGTGCTTTCTTCCTTAGTCCATTAGCTTGAATTCAGGCATCAAGCCTGTGTCACAAAGTGAACTTAAGCCAAAACAACTAAAGTAAGGGTCATGTTGACAGTATGCTGTCCTCTCCTGCTCTGTGCAGCATAGTTTCTGGTTCATGCTGATAGAAAGACAGAATTGGGAAACTTACAATTTTTTGAGCTGATGCACAGAAAAATAGCACTTGTGGGGGTCAGGTTTGGATGACAAGGCAAGAAAGAAACAAAACAACAAGTTCTGAATGTAATGCTTTTAAGAAGAAGCCTAATAGTCTGGGTAAAATTTCACAGCAAATCTGAAAGATAGAAGTTTATCTCAGTAACCTGCCCAGAATTATGCATTGCACGTAGCAGCAATGCTGGTACAAAATCTATGAATATTTAACAATATCTGTTTAGGTGTCTTCAATGTCTCCATCTTTTCTAGAGCTGTCAAAGCACTGGGTGGTTGTAGCTTTGAATAGTGTACAGCAGATATGTGATCGGAATGTAATCCTTCAAAATGCAGCAATAAGCAACAAAGCAGGAATTTGTATCGACCTAAAGGTTTTTATATACGTGTATAGATTATTGATGATAGAGAGTAAATGTAGGGGTTATTTATGAAAACGTAAACCTATTTTCTTAAGAGAAGAATCCTCTGTGTTAATCAAAAGCTCCTTTTTGTAAGTCAAAGAGACCAGAGTTCAGTCAGAGTAATTTAAATGCATCAGAAGTCTCCAAGGTTCTTGGAAAGGTTTGAGCCTCACCCTGCATCTGCATGATCTTCTTTGCATCAATGTTGATTACAGGATGAGGTTTAACGCACGCAGTCATTAAAAAAAAATATTCTAACACTTGTACAGTCTTAGAAACCCTCACAGACCTCTGAAAAAAGAATATAATTCAATTTCTTCCACAAGTGAATCATTGTATTTTGGATGTAAATGAACAGTGGAACAGCATTTATATTTATTTTATTTGCAGTACTATAATTTTGTTCTTGGCTATGAAAGCAAAGAGAGGTCGTGCCCAGTGAGAATATTTTCAGAAACATTGTGACAGACAAAGGGAAAATTGTACATCAGCATTCTGAGAGTAAAAGAAAATTTATACCAGATATAACTTTAAATGAGTGGCTAGACACTGTCTGCAGTCACCAGGCAGCACAAGATTTAAAACAGAGCAGAAGATTTACAGTACAACACGCCATTTAAAAAAAAAAACATGATTGTAGAGGCAACACAGTAAGAAATAAAATGAAAATAAAAAGGCAATCATAGAGAAAATCACTTTACACATGTAATTAGATGTAGATTATGTATTCCATTGAATGTACAGCATTGTTTCAATCCTCTTAGAAATACAATTAGACAGAATAGGACTGGCAAACAGTGAAATTTAATTTGTGCACAATATGTACCTACAATTTTATGTCTCAAGTTTCTACAGATTGGTTCTATATTTAATTAAACTTGTGGCTTTGCTATTTTTATTTCATCAGGAAATTCCACTAAGCAGCGACACTAAAAGGCGCAGACATATGTTGAACTGCAAGCTATCAGCTGAACTTAAATTTCACATAGAGCACAAATTAAGCACTTTGTTCAGTGTTTGCTGTCATAAAGTGCTTTTATAAATACAGCTGACTTGCCTTGGCTTGGCTAATGAGATGGTTTCATGTTTCATCTCCAGTCTGCCTCTGTTTTAAAGTCTGCTGTTATTTTGCTGATTTCTGTTAGCAGAGAGAGAAAAAAAATCCAACTTCATTAAAATTCTGAACTAAATTAAAATAACTGAACTTGACACTTTAGCTGCTGTTTACATTTTCTAACAGTCACTAGAGAGATCTACACCAAATTATGTTTCATTAAAACACAATGAGATATAGAATTAGATAATCTGGTCAGTGGGGTCCCAGAGGAGGGGACAGTAAATCAAAATATAAGATTGAATCTTATATGTTTATAAGGTCCTGACATAATCCTAATTTGAACCCATTAAGGGGTCATCTTACATAAATTAAAGAAGAAATTCAACATCAAGGTGGTGCAGGCTTTGTTTTAGTCAATTATGACAGAAAATCTACATTCTTGCTTTCTAGTCTGAATAAAATAAACCTTGTAAAATTTCTAAGAAATAATATATTCATTCAGTCCTACATTTTGCTTATCATGTTGGTGATGCAATAAGCTTTCTCATGGTTGAGTATTTGAGTCATTTTTTATATCAGCAACCATTTGAAGCGCTTCTTTTGATCAAAGCCCTTTTAAGATGTGAAAAAAAGCAGCACATTACATCTTTACAGATCACTACAACTGGATGAGAACAAAGCAGATCCTGCAGGACAGCTCTGAGAATCTGTGTTCTTGGAATATGCATTATTGATGCTCAGATGAAAATAAGAAAGAAAAACGCCGTAAGCAAGCTTCCATGTACTTTTTCCATCCATTTTAGCATTTAGTCAAATTGATAGGCTGTAAGATAAAGTGAGCACATGTAATCTTTTGTGATATTTGGAGTTTTAGACGTAGTCTTGTTTGCGACTATCATCAGATTTCAAATGGGGTCAAAAAGGATTCATTGAAACTGTTCACTACAGTAAAAAAAGATTAATGTTTCATCATTATTGTCATTTTTCATGTGTGACAGTTAGTCCCCTTAAAAGAGTGACAATACAAACAGGAGGAGGTGTGCAGGAGGATGTTATTAGTCCAGGATGGACTGACAGAAAGACTGATCACCTGAGACACAAAAAGAAATGTGTTAAGCCCAAACCCCTTCTAAATGCAATAAACCATTAATGAGAAATCTAGCCCCAGAATCACAATTGGAAAAAGATCAAACAGGTGATGACTAAGAAGCCCTTCTCCAGGGCAGAGAAAACATGCTGAAAAAGAAAAGAGAAAAAGACAAAAGATAAGAAAAAGGAAAGAGAGAAGGAGGTGGGTGAGATGTATCTGCCTCCATTTTTTTTAAGGGAAAAAAAGCACAAAAATAACAACATTAGAAATATAAAGGCTTTTTGCTAGAGCTGTGTAAATTACACAAGCATTATAAGCTCTGATCCAGGAGTCTTCCTTCCTTTTTAACACTTTACATAAGATAATATATTTCAGGGTTGAATCTGTCCAGTTCTCTATGGAGCCTCCTGTGCTAATAACATAAGCTGTAACATTGGGCTCTGGGACATCTATTGAAAAATCTGCTCATCATTCAAATAAAAGAAACAGGCTGTTTTTTTTAGTTCCTCTTACATTTGGCACCTGATTTTAGCAATAACTTGACATGAAATAACTCAATGCAGTAAGTATGAGAAGTATGAAGCTTGGCTTTCCAGCTCCTGGTTTGAATCCACATCAAATTTGTGTCGATTAACAAGTTCCTGTAGTTGCTATTTCTTTGTGCGCACTTGGCTGTTATATCGACAACTCTACTGTAAACAGCAATAATAGCCCAGTGGATGGATTGGTGAATGGATGGTTGTGAAGTATCTCTATTCAAGAGGCTTTTTAAACAATATCGCTACTTCATTTCTAAGCCTGCCACTTGAAGAGATTCATTGGAAGAAAAAAGAAGGCATCTAATGATTGGCTCTAATATTACAGTTTTAAGCACTCAGAGAGCACAGAACTTTCCTAGCCCATTGTCATTTTTCACCAGGGATTGTGGGCATTGTTTTTATAATTAGAATCATTGATGGCAAATGATCCCTCTCTCAGCATTGTGAAGAATCCTATTAAAGGAATTCCACAAATATAAACACATGTTCTTAATTCTGCTCCAGAGATTTCCTGGAAAAGTAATCAAATCCACCCATAACATCTTGAGTTATATTCCAAAGAGACTGGCAGACAACCTGATGCTGCATCCTCGACATTGGCAAAGTTTATAGGAAAACCCATTCCCATAATTTTAAATGGTTTTGCCTCCAAATATTTCAAATAATGAGTTACCTTATTCAACAGCTTATTACTCATCAATTTGATTGCTTTAGAATGACTGCTCTATTGTGGTAATGGTGGTGGCATCATGGTTTGGGCATGTTAAGTTGCACATGGGTCAGGACTTTTTACAGTCTCACAGTAAATATCAAACTAAGAATTTATGTATTAATTTGTGTTAAATATATCTCAAACTTTAAATGACAAATTTCCTTTATAGTTTAAGATGCTGCTTCTTTGCTTATTCAGATGCTATTTGGTGGGATTTACCACAAATCTTTATAGTTAACATCAGTAGCAGGCCATTTCATGTTATGGGCTACATCACAATAAAAACAGAATTAGTGTCAATCTGTGGAAACAAAAAATCAAGCCTGTAAAGAAAATCTATGTCTAAAGAACTCAAACAAGCAGTCAATGTAAAGGAACCTGTCAGCATGCAGAGCAGAAGCTGCGTTAGGAGGGAAAAAAGGATAGAATTCCTCGAACTCATGTCTGATTGATGCTGCACAAGAGGCAGTATCGAATAGGCTCGTGAAGTGACGTCAAAAATATGTATCCTCAGGTAGTAACCAAGAAAAAATGGGACAAACCAGAAATGTAGTTAGTTTACATAAAATCATTTAGTTCTTTCATTTGTAAGTTTGTTTGTTTGCGATTTGTTTCCAAATATACTTTATGTGTGGTCCTTTCTTGTTTGTTGTTCAGAAAAATCCTAACGTGGTTCATTCATACATAATTTTTTCCCCTGTGACTAGGCTGGGATAACATCGTAGACATCAAGAATATCAACATCTCTTTCAAAGCATTTCTGCAGTGTAATCTCCCCATGAGGAGAGAGTGCGCCGCCCACACGCTGCTGGATAAACTGATGCGCACAGAGCTGCCCAGCAGAACCTTGCTGCTTCTCTAGCAGGACATCGGCTACGTGACCATGGACAGAGTTTTCGCGTAGTGATAAAGCGATGGATTTCCCTGCTCCGGATCGCAGTTTTAGACCTTTGTTGTTCAATTACAGCTGAAAATAACATCTCAAGACGCCATCCCCCAATGTTCAGGCTGTTTATTTGTTTTCAACAACAAAAAGGTTTAATCCAATCCAATGCAGAGACTGCCGATTGCCAACTTTGTGGATATAACATTGTACGATGATTTCATTGGATTGATTTCATTTATTTTCTGCTGGTAAGGTTCGTAAAAATATCGTTTTGAAATGTCCGACTTCCTCAACCGAAGCCAAATCAGCGCACGTCGCAGTGACTACGTTTGGCAGTATGAATATTATGATGACGAAGAGCCTGTGTCTTTTGAGGGACTCAAAGCACACAGATGTAAGCTGATTTCTATACCGAGAGCATGTTCCATTATGTTGACTCTCATTCATATTGTACGCGTCTGTGTGTGTGTTTGTGTGCCTTTCACTGCACTTTTTATTCATTAGAATTTATTTGCATTATTTTTAGGTCTTTAGCTGGGATGTGACATGACTTGCTCCAGAATGACACTGTCCAGAGGGAACATTTTATGCACCACCTCAGTTTTTCTCCTCAGGCAATAACAAATCCACTTAAGTAATTAATTAATTAATTTAAGGGGCCATTGGCAACTAAACATATCCTCAGAGAAAATGGTCTCAGGAAGAAATTAAACACCCATGAAGAATGGGTATAAATGAAGAGATTACATTTATAAACCACTCTGAAACCTTTCTTTCTGACCTTTCAGACTCCATCGTCATCGGCTTCTGGGTTGGACTGGCAGTATTCGTCATATTCATGTTCTTTGTTCTCACACTGCTCACAAAGACTGGAGCACCACATCAGGAGTGAGTATACAGTACATTGTTTATTTCCTTTTACCTTCAAATCTGATCTCAGCACCAAGGAGAGCTTACTTTATTCCCTCAGAGGGTGGTAATGTCATGACATGATGGTTAAAGGATACTAATACTTATGCAGATTATAGCGTATAAGACTTTGTACTGTGGAAAATCGTAATTAAAAATAGATTCAATTTACTTATATTTCATCTTTTATCTATTTCATCTCAAGGAAAAATCAGGGGTCTGTCTGACATTAAAGTTTATTTGTTAGCTATACATAAATATCCTCCTCAACTATCATTTTCCAATAAAGCTGCTAGAT
>JBBDHI010000024.1:14630453-14640713 GCA_037177115.1 Craterocephalus stercusmuscarum
GTATTAGTAATTACAATAACAGCTTTAAATTGTACTCTGAATTTGTAAACCAAATTTATTTCTAGCAAACAGACTAAAATGACTGCTGACTGACGGAAGACAAATATAGTCTGTAAAACAGTTCTCAGAAGTTGGCCTCGAGCCACACTAACTAAGAACACAAAAAAGAAAGCTGGCGTGGGAAAATTACTGGTTGACTCGTCCTCATTAGTGTCATTGACGTGCAAAGTTTACGAGCCGTATTTGAAGGCATCTTTTCAACCACTGAGCTGCGCGCGCTCTGCTGGAGGGGCTGAACTTCAGCAGCACGCATATTTAGTTCGATCCTGCATTTTGGGGATGCTTAACTGAAGACAAGGAGGACTAACTCAACATGTCCATCAGTTAGACATGCATTTTAGAGAAGATCTTATTCAGGACTCGTTCGCAGCGGCTTACATTTAAGAAGCGAGAGAAAAGTTTTCTTCAAGTAATTAAGGGTGAGTGTGGATCTTGGACTGACAAAAAAATTGCTCTAATTTAGAAAGTTTTGTATGATCTGTCACTTAGCTGAGGCAAATTGTCTTTTTTCTTACGATGTTTTTTCCTGCTCTTTCTCACTGTTATAGTCTATTTTGGTGAAATGATTTTGTGTTTGTTTTATGCTCTGTAGGAGTTTTTGTTCTAAACCAAAATCATGTTCACAACCTACATAAAGAGTCTGAATGATATGGTATTTTCTACGGTAAGCTTACAGGTTATAAGCACCACTGCATGTCTTATATGCTAAGAGATGCATGGCTGCATTAGAAATATATATCTGAATATTATGACATTTTCTTTGAGTCCTATAGCCTTCATACTCTTTTTTTTCTCTTTTTATAGATATAATATTTTTATTATTACATGTGATTACTTTTATTTTAGATTTTAACCAAAGTTTGCGCATATTCAACTGAAATATGCATGTTTTTAAACAGTTGCTGCATGCAAAAGTAGTCATTTGTCAGCTATTTCTCTGGTTTGCTTTAGTCTGAGAACCCCGAGGAGCAGCCCAGCACTGGAGTCTTGGGTCGTATTGGCAGTTGGTTCTCCCCATGGAAGGGAAAAGCTCCAAAGCCTGTCAGTGAAAATGCCTCCTCTTGTAGTGACTGTAGTCCGAAGACTGAAGGCGAAGCGGAGAGTGAGGATTCTGTGAGAACCAAGACAGAGGAACAACGCTGGCAAGAGGAGAATCCCAGTTCTCTTGGTCTCTTCAGAGACATTCTCTCCTGTGAGGAGGAGGACGCCACGCAGTCTGCCCACAGAGACAGCTCTGTTGTGAGCAGCACTCAGGCAGGAGAAGGAGGTCCAAAAGAGGAGGAGCTTGCAGAGTATAGGAAGCAGAGAACAGGGCAGGGCAAGGAGAGGGTGGAGAGGAGCAACAGTTCTACAGTAACTGGGAATCCTGAGAAAATTGTCAGTCTTCTGACAGATCCTGCTCCCTCCTTCAAACAGGGAGTGGTATGGGACTTTGATCAGGCCCATACCCAGCCTCACACTCAGAGACAGGCACATGTCCAAACAGGTATAAAGCTCCATGTGTACCTTGAGGAGACCAGTGTGATTCAGTGTGAAGGGGGCCCCTGTGTTGGACAGGAAGTTGTCTGCTCCACAGTCAAAAAAAGCCTGCAAATCCTCCCAAAGGCAAAGTCCCCACCAAGTTTTGATCCAGCAAATAGCTCAAGCCTAACAAGTGCAAAGAAAAATGTGAGGCCCGCAGTTGGGGCACAGAGTTATTACAGTGCTGTAGTGGGAGTGTCACTGAAACCACACAAAGACTCACAGTTAGAGTCTGAACCTGATAAAAAACAAACAGAGGCTGACAGTATGGGGCGTAAAAACGCAGCCAGAAGGAAATCCAGGAGGAACTCACAAGGAGATGGAGGGAACACTCCTCAGGAAAAAAAGCCCCCAAATGCTCGTCCTGTTGAGGGATTCCCTGTAGAGAGTAACTGTAAGGCCGATTCCCAGGGCAAAAGTCCAGACACATGCATGAGAGAGGCATCCACAGACTCCACCCTCAGGCATAACCCCACCTTACAAGACTCACCTAAAGGAGGGGAAAGCAAGATTACCTGCGCTGATACGGTCAAGAAGTTGGATAACTTCCAGAGTTTGGCCCCAGTCAGTCCCGCCACTCAGACATATGAGGTGGATGGAAGCGCAGACATGGAAGACAATGACAGCAATTACACAGTAGAGAGGAAAACAGAAACACCAGAGTCCAAACGTAGGAGTATTAAGTGTTCTCACAGTGAAGTGAAGATTTACCCAAAGTATGTGCCTTTGAAACCAAAGAAAAATGAAGCAGAAGACCAACAGGACTTTAATGGAGCATTAAAGAATACCAGAGATGAAGCAAAGGATGAGCCTAAAGCTGAGATTGATGCAAGGTAAGCTGAAGTTAAAAGAGGAAAATAGTTGTTCATAAATGAGTTGAACAACTATTACATTTCCAATACACAACAGTGTCTTAGTAGTTGTACAGTCTATTCAAAATGCCCGCTTGTTGGATCTTTCAGGGCTAAGTATTTAATTAACCATGTGCTTCTGTTTAATTACATTATATCAAACCGGTTTTTTGGTCTAACTTGATGTTGATGTCAAAACAG
Source organism: Craterocephalus stercusmuscarum (assembly GCA_037177115.1). Lineage (NCBI taxonomy): Eukaryota > Metazoa > Chordata > Actinopteri > Atheriniformes > Atherinidae > Craterocephalus > Craterocephalus stercusmuscarum. Next base: position 14,633,087 of record JBBDHI010000024.1, read on the forward strand.
TAACAAATGTTGTTAGAATAAACACAGGCGTATCAAGTATGTAACAAAGTTTAGTCATGGCAGAGTTCAGCCCTGTGTTTTAGGGCGGTCTTTTAAAGCTCAATGAAATTTAAAAGGAAGTTACTCTTGTCTCCGAGTAAATGGATAATTATCCAATGATTAAATTGAGATTTATTAGTGGCAGCTATGTTACCTTCAAGTTGTTATTATTCATCTTTTCTATTTGAAACATTTCTCTCTTGTTGTACAGACGTCATGACCTAAAGAAGATTTTGGAGGAGCCCAAGCCAGCTATTGGCCGGATTGCAGATAAAATCAGCCTGTTTGAACGGCACCAGCTTGATGGGGGTCACAAAACCACCTTTCATACCCCAAGAAGTGCCGATGTCTCTCCAAGCAGAACAATTGCGGGAAAGTTTAAAGCAGACATTATTTTGTCTGAGCAGAGATCAAGATCGGCTGAACGTTACGGCCCGACCAGGTCTACCTCTGTCTCACCTGCGAGGAAGAAGCCAATATCGATCAAGGAGCGAGCAAAGAAATTTGCAGAGGCTTCTGAGTCAGAAGCCAAAGCTGCATTGACTCAGATGCCAGCTAAGTTAGGAATGTCCCACAAATCCGCCTCATCTGTGGCTGTTCCGTCATTAAAGTCACAAGAACTGGACAGTCAGGGTAGACTGGATTCTAAAGAGCAAAGACAAACAAAAACAAATTCAGGTATAGCAGCAGAACCAGATGGACGAGATAACTCTGCTGCTGGGGTACAGGTTTGCATACCAGAGGTACGACCAACAGACTCTCAGACAAAGGAAGATGTTGTTTTGAAAACAGCAGATCAAGATATAAAGCCAGGGGGTGCTGAGAGAGCTGACGGTCCAGCAGATCTGACCAACAATTCAAGACCACAACCTAAAGGCCCCAATAGAACAGGCTCCCGCTCTAAAAAGAGGAGAAATAAAGAACCAGCCAGTCCCACTAGCCCAAATATTCAAGACAAACCAAATGATGCGGCTGTAAAACAAAAGCAAGTGGATGATACAGAAAAGACTCCTTCTGCCTCCAAACAAATTTCAGAGGAAGTCTCTTTAGAATCTCATAAACTTCTAGAGGATACATCAGATAAACAACCATTAAGCGACATTAAACTGAAGGAATCGGAGGTTTCAGTCAAACAGAGGGATTCTTCATTTCAAGCGGGTGACATTGAAAAACCAGCCAACAGGCAAAAGGGACCAACTGAACTACCTGTCAACAAAGATGAACCTGATACTGCTGCTGGTAGCAGTGCAACAAAGACACCCATTGACAAGAAGCCCGTTATTTTACCCCAAAAGGAGGTAAAATCAGAGGAACACAGTCTTGCATTCACGGTGGAAAGAAAAAAGGCCCTGGAGAATACCAGTGAAACTTCAGTGTCTGTCTCATCAACTTCCTCCTCAGTTGATCTGCCTCGTGAAAATTTTCCTGCATCGAAGCAGGAGTCACCTGATGAACAAGCGAAATTACATAAACAATCACCAAAGCAGCTTGCATCCAAAAGTGAAGTAAAAGGAAGGACGCCTGCTAAAGAAGAAACAGGACAAACAAAACAATTCCAGAGCAAGGACACAGAGCTAACAAATCAAGCTGAGACTGAAGCTCTGAAGAAATTAGAAATGATAGGCAGTGGGAAAACAAATCATAGTGAGGAAAAGAACAAAGAAAATACACAGCAGCCACTGCATTTAGACAAAAGTAACACAAAGGACAATGTTTTACACAAAGGACAAGGCACCTTAGGAAAAGAGGAGGGCATTAAAAAAGTCAAGCAACCAGAAACCCCAAGTCAGTCATCAGAAAACACAAACAAATCATCAGCATTGTCTGTTCAAACACGACATGCTGATCAGGCTGTCACTGCACATGCAGACAAAGCTGCTATTTGTACCATCAGCCTGACTGACGAGAGTGTGAGTGGCACAGTAAGGGATAAACAACCTCAGAAAGTAGAGATGGGTGCTAATGTGATTCCAGAGCAGCAAACACAGCCGGCAGAAAGCCCTGGAACACAAACAGAGCTGGTGGTAATTCCAGCAGAGCCCCCATCTGATTCTCTGACTGTGGAAAAAGCAGAAATTTCACTCGATGACTCATGTACACATGGAGCTAATGATGCTGAATTCTCCAACTCAGAACATATTGCAGAAGCAACAACAGAAGATGAGGGAGTGAGTGCTAAAGTCCCTAATGGCACTCCTTTACTTAGTGCACACAGTGGCACAACTCACAAGGTAAAGAAAGATTTATCTGCTGAGGAGCCTTCTTCTGTTTCTGACTATAAATCTACCGTTGCAGGAGCTAGGCAGGGTGATGGGGTAGAAAGTTCCACTGTCCAATCAGTGCTGTTAGAGGGTAAAATCTCAGGAGACAAATTGAAAGCAGCTTTTAGCCACACAAAGTCTGAGGAATCGAAGCATACAGGGAGCGCCAGCAATACAGCTTCACTCAAAGATCAAGGAAAAATAAGTCAGAGTCCCTCTGATAGCATCACTTCCACCTCCACAGCAAATGAAAAAGAAAATGGATCTGAGAAGAGATTTAATTTGCCAAAGAATGAACTTTCACCTGTAACTAATGGGGATTTCTCTTCATATTCACTCCACACACTTAAAAAGGAAGCAGTTTCAGACAAAGCAAGTGAAATCCTAAAAGCACCTAATTTTCCAGAGGCTAACAAGCTTACCCCTCATTCAAATCAGCATTCATCATTGAAGAGGCTCCAGTTACCACCGGGACTTCGCAAAGATGATTCATCAAAACAGCAAGATGCCCCCTCTAGCTGGCTGGATGTAGACTTCCCCAAGCGCAAGCTTAAAGTCCAAGAAGCTAAACTGACCTCCTTTGGAAGCGAGAGCAATCTCCTGGACACTTCTGGGGAGCTAGATGATGAGGATTTTGTTCAGAGAATCAAGAAACTTTGTGCCCCATTCTCCCTCCCGCTACGTAAGCACAACCACCTTCGTACACCTCAGCCCCCTTTTGCGATGCCAGCTATCAAAGAGGACCACTTTGAGAAGACGTTTGATCCCGAGGAGTTTACATTTGGTTTGAGTAAGAAGACTCAATCCAGCTTGGACATTATCCCAAGTTTTTTAGCCAAGCTCCAGAGCAAAGAGACAAAATCTGGCCAGCTACCGGCCAGGGCTAGTTTTGCTGAAAGGAGCATGCTGTTCAGTAGCCTGGACAATCATTCTCGCCTCAAGGACAAGGATGAGGAGGCTGTGAAGGAAGAGAAAGATGACCAGATCAAAGTGAAGTCTCGCTTGGAGAGCAGTTGTGTCCTCAGCAGTCTCACCTCTTCCAGCTTAAGAGGGAAGAGGAAAGGCTTTCAAACGCAGGCAGAGGAAGCTGGCTCAGGGGAATTTTCAACTGGTGAAGCCCCCCAGCTCAGCCCGCTACCTCTACCCCAGCCAACCAGCCTAAGCCCCACGGCTAAAACTGGAATCAAAGACATTCTGGCCAAGCAGAGCGGAGAGGAAGTCCAGACTGCAGAGGCTGTGGTCAGTGACTCAGGTCCTCCACTTCCTTCTTTTAACGACATCAAGCTGCCTGACTATTTAGAGAAGTACCTCCCCCTAGATCCAGCAATGCCAATGCAGAGCACACAAGGACAAGATCAAGTCAAACCAGAGGTTAGTGTTACTCTATGTAACTGAAAATGATCAGAATCATTAGGTAGATGAGCTGAACATAAAAAGATCAGTGTATGAATAACATGTAAAAGGAAAGAAATACCACAATACATTTTATAAACAAACAATTTTCTAACTCGGTTGTTTTTATTTTATCCCTCAGATTATTGGGAAAATGACCACGCTAGTTTCTGGTGGTAAGACGGACACAGTCGCAAAACCAAGTGTAGTACTTCCTGAGACTGTGCCTCCAAGGTTTCCTGGTATTTCTTCAACCACACACCCTACACTCCCTGAGTTCAAACAGACTTTGACTCAGCCACATGGAATAGTAAGGGATAATGTAAGTGTGTTTGATGCTTTATAAACAGTTTTCCACAGGATGCTTTATAGTTTAGTATTACAAAATAAGTTTGTGTTGCCTAGAAGCACAACAGTCATGTTTGACTTTTAGTGGAAAACTTGCCAGCTTGCAGTGCTGGCAAGAGACAATTTTCCTTCGCTCCCTTTAAAGCTATACTACAAAGGGTTTTCTTGGAAATGATTTTGCCTTACTTGACTCATTGTTTTTTGATTTAATTAAATAAATAAGTCTTGCAGCAACTAATCTTTAATTGGCGAATCTCTTGGGCTGTCTTGTGTCACCGCAACTAATTCTTAAAACATTTGTCCACCTGTTTATTCATACTTTTTCTTCTTCTGGTGAAAGTTGAATCCATATAGCGCAAAAAACCCTGTCAATTATGAAGTTACAGCTTTCACCAGATCATCTTCACAATTTCCACCAATACTACAGAATAAGTCAAGGGGTTGAAACGGTCTCTTCTGAATATTTTTTGTTTACAAAGGGATAACTGCTGGGCTGCAGTGTTTGGGACATTTTGGCACATCTCATCAAACTTTTAATTAGATATGGGAAGCAAACTTGGATCAGGTTACAGTGTACTCCGGTCACACCTGCTCAGATTTATTTCAAGATGTTCAATTAATGATTCTTCTCATAGTTTACAACAAATTATGTCAGTATCTGCTAAGCTTTGAGTGTACACGTTGTCAAGTTTGCCTGGAACTACCTTTACAAATGGCTGCTATTAAAATACATAAACACAATTTTAAAACTGATAGATAGATATTCAGCTCAACGTTCAAGATTTTCTTTTTAGTTTAGGACAGACATTTCAGGAGAAGGACAAAGGGATTGTGACTCTACAAAACTCCTTCAGTGTTGTTCACACTAGCCTTTTCAAAGACCTGGAATGCCCCATTTGTGGGGATGTTTGGGGCAGATGGTGCCAAAATATGCCAAACTGTGCCAAAATGGGCATTTGGAAACCTCACCTGAGCTGTCTGTACTCTCTAATTCTTTGATCTTTGCTGAGATATTACATGTTGTACTGTACAAAGATTTGACTGTGATTTAGAGCTGCAGTTGCATTGGTCCAAATACTTCTATTCATCCTGAAAGTGTTTTTTTTTGTCTACAGTAGCCTGAAATATTTTCTTTAGTGCTGTGTGCTTTCTGCTTTTATTATTCACCTGTAACATATTGATTTTTGTAAGTCTTATAACAAGTCCTCCCTTAACTATTAATCCAAAATTTTTCAAATAGTCATTGGGGTTGCAGATTATTTAATTATGGATATGTAATTTTTGGGCAAAGGCATAAAAAAGGCACAGGCTCAAAGGTTTAAGAATGTGCTTGTTTGTATCATGTGACTAGACACTCAACCCCCCCCCTTGCCTCCAGTGTTGGCATCACTGGTGTATCAATGGATATACTGTAAGCATCTGCTAAAATGACTGTATAGTAAAACTTTCTTTGTGAGAGAAACTATCTGGATACATTTCTAAAAAATACTATTTTCCAATCATTTCCTTGGTAAGAACCTTCTAATTAAGTCCTAAATGGTTTGCAAGTGAACCCATTTTTATTTATATTTATATTATATTGCAATGTTCTCCTGCAAGAAAAAAATCTTACTTTTGCTAATCTATCTGGAAGTAAAATGTATTTATTGGAAGTTTAGTATCTGGAAAAATTACTTTGTTTAATCTTTTTCTATAAAATGATACTCAGTTTAATCAAAAATTGAAACTTTAAAATTTTTTGGTTGATGCAGATGAAATTTTTCACCTTCTACTAACTGTTTGCAAATGTTAAATCTGTGTCTCTCTGGTCAGCGAATTTTATGCAACATGTTCTTTGTCTGGTCAGTCTGTCGGTGGTGTTTTAGTTTAAAACCAGAATTGTGTATTCCCAACAGACCCACTGTGTCCTGTAAGTTAGCTGAAAGGTCAAGGTGATCCACAAGCTGCTGCACAAACTACTGCAGAACAGCATGGTTAGCATTGTATAGATATTTGCTGTGTTTGTCACAATCATAATCATGTGCTTTTGCATTCCAGGTAAAATCTGTCAAGGGATTTCACATACGCCCTGGAAAGGTATGGTTGGCACAGCCTGCACAGAATAGAAACAAGATGGAGAGAAAAATTTTAACAGACATCTCTCTGTTCTGTTAAAACATCTGCTTTTCATATGGTGTTCTTGGGGGTAAACAGAGCGTCAGAAAAAAGAAAAAGAAGTGTAGCTCAAATGCTCAGCTGGGTACAGTTACCATTCTGGGTTTCAGTGCTGCTAACAGTGCAAACTTGTTGATTCTTGATTATCGCTGAAGCTCATTATAACTGTAAAGTCAGATATCCCACAAGCACTCAGTATTTTCAGACTCCTGCCCACACATTAGTGACTTAATTTGATCAACCTTCTGCTTCAGCTGTGCTAGGGATCTGCTTTCTAGAAATTAGAAATTTAGAATAGGATTTAGAGTTTTTGATGAGGACTTAGGAGAGAAACAAAAAGAGTTTTATTCTCCAGAGCGGCCTTTTTTTTAGTTAATTTTGCTGTCCTTCAGAAGCCTCATTGTTCTGTTGGAAATTCTACAGCACGATGAAGTAACCCATTATATTAACAATGTATCTGTTAGCTCTCATAATTAAGTCCCTGTATGGCCTGTGCATAAACATGTGTTTTTGCTCTAAATGTAGCATAAGAAGAAGACGAAGAATACTGTAATTCTGTTAGGCTGCTCTAAAAACCTCATGGTATTATGGCTCAATATAGAAGATTAAACAATTACTGCTGTTTGCCATTATTTCTTTCCATGCATTTATGTTTTTTCACTGCTTTTTGTGTCTCTGTGCAGATGGTGTTGTTTGAGAAAGCTCAGTTCAGCGGCCAAGCATATGAGATTTACAGGGATGTAGCCGATGCTTCGTCGCTGCAGCTCTCACCTTTCATATCAGTGAAGGTTGTTAGAGGATGGTAAGCAGCAGTGCACTGTGCAGTCAAGACTTTCAAATGAAGGAAAGAAATTTTGTTGTGAAGTGTAGCTCTAATTAATGCCATGTGTCTTTGGAAGGCTAGTGTTGGTTCAAAGCTTCTAAGTAGACTAATATGGTATAGCTTAATATCTGAAGTGGGAGTCTCATGCTTACTAACCACTCTCATTCTCCATAAATCCTCTGCTGAAAGGTTTTTATTTGCATAGATATGGACATCCTTTTGTCTTTGGGGCTATTTCACAAAACTGACAGTAGGTTATGTCCAGATTATCCCCAAATATTCTGTCTGAATTTTGCTTGGTGTCATGAAACCAGTGGCATCTAGATATATTCTATGTAGCTAGCCTACAAAAGAGACCAGCAACTGCTTTATTATTCCTGTCACCTTGTTTGTCCTGTCAGTACTCACTCAAATCAGAAAAAAAATGCATTTTAAATCGCATATATCCAAGATAGTCTATGATAAATTCCATTGTTACATCAACTGCCGTGCAAAAAAATATAGCTGTTATGGCATCATAGTGGCCCTGCTGCTTCGCCCGGCAGCAGCACGCTTCCCAGCTTTTAATTCCACTTAGACACAGAACACAAATAACATCTGCAACACACAC
>JBBDHI010000024.1:14674737-14685861 GCA_037177115.1 Craterocephalus stercusmuscarum
AACCGCTCAGCCTCGCGCACCAACTCAGGCTCCTTCCCCCCCAGAGAGGTGGTCTTGGAAACTCATCGTCTGATTATACTTGGTTTTAAAACCATATATGCAGCCATGTGCTTACTCTGGATTACATTACCAGTGTTAACCTGCTTACATGGTGCTGTGTTCACATTTGTAGATGTCTGCAGGATGTGTAATAAAAGATCTGTGAATGTTCTTCAGTAATAAAAAGGATGGTTATTTATAAAAAAATGATTGAGTATACTTTTGTCAAAAGTAATCCACTCTTGCACTCTTGTATGGTTTTAATAAAACTTTCTAGCTCACAGTGTCTCACATATAATTGGACTACTGCCTGAAAATGAACCACATTCATTATAGAAGCATCAGTGCCTGCTGGTGGAGTGTAGGAAGGAGAGAAGTCTGGAAGGAAGTGCACGGGGGCTACGAGTCAAGCTGACAGTCTGCTAATGAGACATCATCAAGGTAAAAAGGCTCCTCAGTCTACAGCAGTTACTGTAAGAGGCACAATTAACGTAGTGTTTGGCTGTGTGATAATGACCCACACAGACTTTGCATATGGTGTGTTGCACATGTATGCATCACTTTTCCTATTGTCATTCAAATTCACTGATAACGTTGGTTGTCTGCATATCAGGAAGTGGTTGTACACACAGGATAGTGACTGTGACATCCAGCTGATGTTTTTTTTCCATCTTGAAAACTGAGTAACAAAGAAAGAATGGTTCACTCTGACCAAATATTTTGCATACGTATTTGCCTTTGACAACACAAATACAATATATTGACAGGATTAACTATGTGTAGAACCATACCTCATTTGTAGACAAAACAACTTTAGAATAACTGTGTGAAAATGCATGTTTTTATAGTATCAGTCGGAGCTGTGGACACTTTGCTATTGTCCTGAAAGCTTTAAGTTAATTCTTTTTTAAAATACATATAGGTTATTTTAGTTTACAGAGTTTTAGATATGTAAATTTGTGTGTTTAGATTTTTCCAGGGTAGCTGGTTGAAGAAAGGTGTGGCGAAAGGCCAAGTTAAGTTAGTTGGAGTCTTTGTTTAGTTATTGCTTGCCATTTTGTTTTCCCTAGTGTATACTTTAATTTGGCCAAACCACTTTATAAGTAACCTTCACGTGTCATTGTGTTAGGTAAGTTTTCCTCATATGAGTTTGATTTATTTTTTAAACCCCACTAACGTCTTTTATAGGCCAGCTGGTTCAATAATTAGTTTAGTTTAATTATTATATTTTTTAGTATTTTGAATTTTTGTGGTAAATGACAACCCGCTTTTTGAACTTTCCTTCTGTTGCCTTTGCTTGTTTCTTCACTTACTGTGCAAAAGCTCCAAATTATGAATTTAAGGCTTTATAATTTCCATTCACAAGCCAAGATGATGCCAATGACTGCATTGATTTATTCTATACAGTTTACAAAACCTATGACAGCTAAAGTTTAACCAGCCCCATTACTAAAAGAAATTACTGAGGTCCAATTTATTTTTATGGAAAGAAAAATAAAATGTATAAACATCCTAAACAACAGGCTATAATAAATTGCACTTGAAGGACCGAGTGAAGATTGATACTGAAGCATGGACTTATTTTGGCTTTTCTGGCCAGGAGTTCACTTAAAGGAAACTATATTTCCCAGCAAGCAGGTGCTCTTATGCAGGATTGTATGTCCTTACAAAACAGAGACATACGGTTGGTTTGTCCTAGATATTCAGTACTTTATATCAGAGATGCTCTCAGAGGAGACGCTGAGTTTGGTAACTGTAGACAGCAGGGACAGTGGTGCTATAAATCTAGGATACAACCCGATTTTGCTTATGAAATCAGGTTAGATCTTTGGACTCTCAGTCCTGTCATGTTTAACAGGTCACAAAAGAATGATGCCTTAAATGACAGTGGATTTGTGTTTTCTTATTGCATAGAACAGGACATTAATCACAAATTCTCTTCATCTGTGTCTAAGTCAGCAAACACACTCTCTTCAGAAGACTAGTGTCAAAAATCTCTCCATTGTTAGATTCCTATGGCAACCATAGCCTTGGATGTCAGTCACTGAAACTACAAACTAACTGTGAGCCTGAGTGATGACCCACATGTGAAAATGAGAGAAACCAAACAGAACAGCCCTTTATTTTCTTTAACTGTGCATGAACACAGCAAAGGAGGGCTTCAGTGTGTCTAATAAACCAATAAGCCTCCTAAAAGATGTATTGGGCAGAAAAAAAAAAGCACAGCACACCATCTGGCAGGAAGGACCTTTCATCTGATTTCCTCCCTTCTGGCTGCCTTTTCCCTTTTCCTTCCTATATTTCAAGTCATTAGGGACATAATAGTCTTAAAATGTTCCTGCAGCTCTTTTCAAAATGATGTTACAAATAGATAGTTTTATAAATCACAGAAAACTGCTTTCAGTAAAGCTTTAGGTTTTGACATACCAAGTACACAATATTGTTACAACTTCAAGCAAACAGGAGTCATTCATGAATCAGCAATGATCATCACCTGCATGTGTGGCTTTATTGAATTGTTGGAAGAATGGGTTTAGTTGTACTAAAAATGGTGAAGCCCACCACTGTCTGCTTGGCTTCGAAAAAAAATTATAGGGAATGATACAAGAATCATTTGATTACTTAATTTTGTTGTTGCTGTTTCAGCCTTCTTTCTTCAGGATAAATTAAATAGGACTCTATTTCTTTTGGTTGCACTGTCAACATTTGACCTCATGATATTAACTGAAATGACAAGCGTACCAGCTTTTACTGAATAGGACTGTGAAAACACAAAAAGCTGAACGAGACTCAAGAAAATCTAATCATTGCATCTTATGTTGCTGTTTCACCCCAAAAGATCATTTAGCCCACAGTTTATTAAAGTAAATGTGTTGAACATTTATTCTAATCTGTATAGAGAATTGCTGTTATCATGCCTTTCATTGGCAATTAGAGAATTTAAATTTGCCTTGCTGAGAGATCTCAGCAATGCATTTGATTCTAAATAAATTGTCCTGACGTAGCAAGAAAATTTAGGAAAAACACTTTTCTTTCTTTATGTCATGATTTCTTTGGGTTCTTAAAATTGACTCTGTGTGATAAGGACTTGCTGTGATCTGAATACATTTTGGCTGTGTGGTCATTTGACAGCTCTTTATGTTCATGCATGTTGTTGAATGCAACTTCACCTTCTCTGCTGCAAAGTTCAGTTCCCCATCAAGATTCATTTCTTTCTGTGAGGCCACCTCTGACAGATGTGTGTACTCAGAGTAGCACAAATGTATTTTACAGTTATAATTCATCCTCTTGAAACAGCTTCAAAACCTCAGTAATATATTATGAATTGTGGTTGGTTGTTTGGATTGAATATTGGTTTCTTTTTATTGGTGGTAGTTTTGTTTTTACTCATATTTTCATGTAATTTGTTTTTCTTTAACTAAAAGTGTAAAGTGGGCATCTTACCTACTCATCCACTTCCATTCTGTTCCAGATAAAATAGGCAGGACCACAGGGGTGGCTGGGTGGATCTCCGCCCTCTAAAAACCTGGTTCTATGCATTGACTCTACCCAAAGAAGAGATGTGAGAGTACTTTTTAGAGTAAACTAAACTTTACCAAGTAGGCACAGTTTAAGCGTATGTAAACAGATTATGCTCCTGTATAATGTACTATGGCAAGTTAGGACAAGACATGTTTATTTCTATGGCTAATTTCCTGTTCAAGACAATTAAACGTTATGTACATAGAACATTAAATGTAAGACAGATAGTACAAAGAAAGCATTTAAAAGTAGGAAAAGGCATAAAAACAGCTATCACAATTAAATGGTTTGAAACAATAAAAACACAAAACAATACCATGTTCTTGATCATAATGCAGCATTTATACAGCATCAACTGTGACTTGGGACTTTTCCTCATTATCAAGAGTAACATTTATAACAGTGATTAAAGCTACTGTATACCATGAAGGATCATCCACACTAAACAACTGCCAATGCAACAAGTACTGGTGGTTTGCTTTTACAGATTTAGCTTTATTACATTAGATGAGCACTTAAGCTGTAATAGTCAGTTCATTATTTCCTCAAATCTAGATCTTATTTTATTTTTCTTTAAAAGGAAAGGGTTGTAAGAGGATCATGTAATATATAATCTAAACACAGTTTCCTTCTTCAGAGTGTATTGCGTGCACTGATCCAGTAGGTGTTTACATGGCAGGACTCATTATTTCCACTTCCCAAAAAAGCTTATTGAGAAGCTACGACAGCCGCTACCTCTTTTCTCTCTTTCTCTCTCTCTCTCTCTCTCTCTCTCTCTCTCTCTCTCTCTCTCTCTCTCTCTCTCTCTCTCTCTCCTCTAAGCAAACTAAGTTCTGGTTCTATGGAAACAACATTTCTGGAGAGGAAAAGTCCATACAGTAGCTGTTTTGACCCAAACCATTTTGACTTAATCATCCCCCCGCTGAATAAGTTTGAAAGGGTGTTTTGGGATCTAGGCAACAAGAGCTGATGCTGAAGAGGTGTGATACAGTGCTACTGTATGCAACATCTGATGTGTGAACTCTATTATTCATGAATTCAAAACAAACTTTCAGGCAAAGAGCAATCTAAATCTCATGTACAGGCCACAGGAAATCCATCGCTAAGCATTCATGATAAGAAAAAAAAAAGATGCTAATTACAACTATCTGTAATTTCAGTAGATTCTTTTAAAAAGCCACTTTTCATTTCCCGTAGTTGTGTGTCTTCTCTTTCAGTCATGAAATTTGACACGAGCCGGGGAAGCGCAGCAGCACACAAATGACTTAACCCGTAACTCTATCTAATATCAGTCTTACACCCAAATGCAAACATAACAGTTTTATTTCTGTTCACAGACTAATGAGGAATATTCATACAACAAATACTTGTCTCCCATTTCATGGTATTGTGTTTGAATAATGGCATCGGGATCTCACCACTTGTTTTCACACAAGGAATGGCATGAAAGGTCCCCAAGAGAAGGGCGTCCATGTGGGTTGGGACTGGAGCATGATATGTGTGTGACATTGTCCCTGCAACAGTGAATAATTCATCACACCGATCAATGATTAAAGGTCTGTTGGGTGTCAGACCTCATACCACAATGCAGGTGACCTTGTTTTGTGTTACAGTGACTGGTGTGGAGGTTTTGAATAAAAGGAGGCAAAACTGACGATTTCTAACTCTAAGAGTCAATTATTGGTCACATGAAGAGGTGGTAACACTTTTCTAATTTTTGTTTCACTTTCTATGGAATTTAATTTCAGGTGGTGTTGTGGCATTGATGTAACCTAATCACATTTTTGTCAGGAAAGCTTAAAGTACACACAGTGCTGGTAAATGCTGCATCAAATGATTCTTTCCAGGAAGAAAACCTGACCTAGGAAGTGTTGCTTCTGTTTCTGGAAGTACATGTAGCAACTTAAAAGTTTATTGTCACTTTTTCAAAGCAAACTTGCTTAATAAGAATCATTTTCTAAATCTGGTTTCAACATTAAAGGAGAAATAGGAATAAAAAAGTGGAAAGGACTTTTTTTTCTTGGTTAAGATGCTGTTTTTTATATTTAACCAGAAAAGAAGAGATACACAAGGAAGGGGAAGTACTGCATCTAATTCAATATGAATAATCCAAACAACCCATTCATAACTGATCGAAAGATAACAGAGAAAAGTGAAGTCCTAATGAATCAATGCAGAACTGCATGTACGTTGCTTTTGTGTCAGCCAAACGATATTCAAACAAACTTCTTTCCCGACCAATACGACATTGTTTGTTAACAAGTCAATCATAGTAAGCATCACTTTGAATATGTCCCTTAGGTGTGGCTGTATAGGATCCATGTTAGATTAACCTGAAACCTAATTTTAGTTGCATCTTCATGCAAGCTGATAACAGGGAGTGAAAAATGAGAACAACAAATTCTCTATTAGTTGACGACAGTTTTTTTTAAATGTTTTTTTTTACATTATACTAACACAAAGAGAAAAAAAAGAAAAGAAAAAAGAACAACACATGTATTAAAGCAACAACAGATATTCATGAAGAAAGAAATTGATATTGTCATGTATGATTATTTTGGATAAATGTAGAAATCTCTTTAAAGTAAAAAGCAAACATACACAAAGACACACAACATATGTGTTTTTTTTTTCTTTATTGCAATTTGCTAGTGGATTAAGTATCTCCAAAAGAAAGACAATGGCTTGGCGGATGTCTGTGCTGTCTGAGTGATTCAAGTTTCAAGCTGTGACTGCTGCAATCTGTTTAACTTTGTTCCTGTTTGAATTTCTTATTTATGGGATAATTTTTTTCTCACCAAACAGTTTCATTTTCATTTTGTAGGAGTTTTCAAGGATTTTGTCCCAGAGTTGATCTGGTTTCACACAGGGAGGAACCCTGTAAGATACAAAATGTTGTCTTTACTTATCCAGGTTGTGATTTTCAGAAACAACTATTCCACCACATTGACCAAGTATATTTCTGAAAGACATTCCAGGTTGTTAGTTGGTTAAAACATTTTGGATGAAGCTGTGTATTTTGAAAAGCACTTTATAAAAATGCTGTGGCTCAGTGGATAGATCTGTCGCCTACTAAACAGGAGGTCAGCAGTTCGATTCTACTTGGGTACATGTCAAAGTGTCCTTGGGCAAGACACTGAACCCTACCTTGCCTCCCGATGTGCCTATCGAGTGTATGAATGAGTATGATTGTTAGCTTATAAAGCACCAAGTATGATTCAATATAGGTGCTGTATGAATGGGTGAATCAGACATGTAGTGTCAAAGCGCTTTAAGTGGTCACATGACTAGAAAAGCGCTCTACAAGAAAAGTCCATTTACCATTTGATTAGACATACAGATATAACTCAGAGTAACTCTGATTTTGCCTGTAAAACACAATGACTTTTCAGAAAACAACAGCATGTTCATGCTCTCAAAAACAAATAAAAACATATTTTTAAGTTGCTTTTAATGATCTTAATAATTAAATCTATTTTGTGTTTTATTACTGACTAATGTATTTATATATTTTTTTAATTTATTCAGATTTTTATTGCCTTTTTTGTGTTGCTGCTTTTATTCTTGTTTCTTTGCTGTGTATTTTGAAAAGAACTTTATAAAATAAATGTATTATCATAATTATTTTATCTGTCTATATGCGTGTTATCTTTGGCAGGTGGTTGTGTTGTTTTGCTTGTTTTTGTTTCAAGGGGGGTAGATTAATGTAAGAAAAAGTATTTATTTTATGTAAAGAATCTTTGCCATTGACCAAGTGAAGAGGATCTAAAAAGTGGAAGGAGTGACCCATCCTGTTCATATGCAGGCACACAAAGGCTTCCTCTCAACTGCTGTGTAAGCATTAGTAAGAAAACTCTAGACCATATAGTAAATAGTTTTTGCTACACATAGCGTCTATTGTATATATATCACCCTAAAAAACAGTAGAGTAAAAGTGTTTTAATATAGTCTCTCAAAGTCTCTCTGTCAGACTTCAGATGACTCACTGCTGATTCAGATTCTTGGTTAGCAATGCAGAAACTGATTTTTTATTTTTTTTGGTCCTGCCTCTGTACAGTATGCGCCTGTTCCAGTAAGGAGGTTTTACTAACTCTGAGTTTAAAAAGAAGCTCTTAGTCAACTTATTCTGAGCAACTCTGAGTTTTCAGTTTCAGAACAGCTGCTTTGAGTTGGTTCAGTCAACTCTTGAGTATCTTTACCCAGAGTAGGGAACCACAACAAAAAGCCATTGTTATTGGAGCCCGGATACCTGGAGAGTAAGAGGTTCTTATTGAAGCATACGGGTGATGTGAAGAGGTACTATATTAAGGAACAGAAGCAGCATGGGGGAAAACTGATGGAATTTGGTGGTGAGAACAAAATCTTAGTTAACTGTGAAGTTCAGTCCTAAAGGTGAAAACATGGAGGCAACTGAAAATTAAGTATAAATACATCCTTTAGGTCAAATATTAAAGTTTTTAGACATAAATGACATATCATTTTTACATCTCTTTCAAACACAAATATTAAGTCTAGTAGGGATTTAAATACCTAACAAATATTTTAAATCCAATATAGTTCCTCTCACCTATCTTTTTTTTATTTTAGATACAGACAGCTATAGAGTAAGACTTATCAGAGACCAAGAGTAGATCTCTATCTAATACATTTATGAAATTATCATTTCAGACATCAGTGAGGACTTTCCTCATGTCTTGACATACCGTCATCTTTCTAATATTGAGGTCTAATTTACAAAGAGGTATTTGAAAAGTCTTGTAATGCAAAGTAGAAGTCTAGTGACATCATCATGCTCCTGCTGTCAGGTTGAATATCCAAAGGCTGGGAATCCGAGTGACTGCGAAACAGAGCTATTGACTAGAAAATAATGTGAGTTTAGAAAAGTCCTCTACCTATATCGTGTTTTAATTCAGATTCTAAACCCTGGAATAATGTTAGAATGGACAACCTATGTCTGATAGCTGCTTCAGGTGGGAAGAGGATAGAAACTCAGGGTTACATTATGGGGAACCTGCTAGCAATTATAGTAGGTTACAATGGTAACAATCTGGGTAGGATTTTACCTTACTTTCTGAACAGAAAACCCAGTTTCCAACTCAGCATTAGCATACAATTTCTATATAACCCTTCTGCCCACAGGTGTTAAATGCATCAGTGTCCAATACAGCAAGACATTTGCTCCCTGCAAAGATCATTTACCACTTGGAAAGATATCTAATTTTTTAGGACACATCAGTTCGACATTTTTTAAAGCAGAGGATTTGATTTTTCCTTTGCCTTTCATTCCACCTATAAATAAATGAGGACCCTGTTTATCAGGTCTATGGTTGTCAGCCACAGGATCTTATCTTTAAAGTTATTTTCCCACATTTTGTAGGGGAAAAGCATTTGGTTACTCATGGAAATTCATTTAGAGAATAACCTGTTAAAAGTGCATGGAATGGCGACAGGAAAAGGATGTTAAGGGAGGAGGAAGTGCTAACAGCAGAGAGGAGAATCAGACAATGAGCTGAGGTGAGTTGTGAAGTTAGCTTTGCTGCTGCTCAATGTGACATTTTTGCTCTTGTCCAGTTGAAAAAAATATGAATTTTGAAATGCACATCATGTTGCATACCTCTGTGCCATTGGTTTACTAAAAAGAAAACCCAGCCATTGTTTAAATCAGACAATGTTTATCAAGTTACCCCTTTATCTGGCACTAATCCAGACCAGATTGTGATGGCATCAGGGAATACTGAGTCCATCTCTGGCCTGCAGCTCAGCTGCTGCCCGTCTAGACTGCCTGGCAGCTCGATGAATGCATCGTTACCACACCCTGTCACTCTGGGATGACTTAATGGGCTGAGTTGTGCAAACAAAAGAATAAAAAAAAAACTAAGTTTGAAAAATTGGAAATCAAACAATTACAATGATCAGTTTTCACAATTTATTGTACATCATTTCTTCCATTATCTTATGCAAACAGGACATTTCCATTTATACAAAATATAAACTATAAGGGGGAAATATAAATCTAACGTCATCCCTTCCCACATGGTTACAGTCATTTTCAAGGGTCTAACCCATAGATGAAGGGAGGAAAGGTGTCTTACTCTCATTGTAAAAGACCACAACTCTAAAAATCACAAGGCAAAACTGACAGGTTTTGTGGCAACTCATTTGCTACATGCATCTCAACAGTTCTAAGACCAAAAGAGCAAAATTCTGGAAAACAAGAAACACAGCTAAAGATGTCATCCAGCTCACATTTTCTCAGCCTCCTATAGTGGGGATGTGTCAAACTTCACTTTAACATACAACCATTCCGATATATTTATTTCCAGGTGGATTTGAAGCCACATAAAGAACCTTTGCACACTCAAAAGGTCCGCATTGCAAATCAAGACGTGACATGACAGCCGCAGCCCTGAGCATCTCCAATATGTGATGTTGTGACAGGAAATGCAAGCCAAAAGGGAAGCTGGACGCACCACCATTCCTTCTGAGTCCGTGCTAGGGGCTGAAGTAGAGGGGGATGAAGAGGGGGGTGGGGGGTGCCCTTTGGTGATATTCTCCAGCTGAAAGTTAACCCCCCTCCCCAACCTTTATTAAAAGAAAGGTCTTCTATGACCAAATTTTAGCATTATTTTAGGAGGACGTAGGTGGCTGTGGAGTCCATCCATGTTAGTCTTGTGGTCTCTGACTCAGAGAGACAAGTGGCTGGACTGGGTGGGACAATGAGAGGCAAGGAAGAGCACTGAAGCAAAGAGGGGAGCTGTTCAACAGTAGCGCTGCAGGAGAGAAGCTGCCATGATGACGGGGATCAGAACAGTGGAGGTGCCTGCGTGAAGTGAGACGCCTGCTCCGGTGGGGGTGGTGGAGTTAGCCGAACTGCTGTAGGTGTCTGTGGGCACAGTGGTAGCATTGGAGGTAACGTTTACCATTGATGGGGTTGCTGTGGACGTCTGGGAGACCACCTGTTGGAGAAAAGATTGATGGATTATGACAATTCAAATCATCCTCCCCCTCATGAATTAAAGAAAAAAAGGGGGTAAAAAAAACAACTTAACGTTTTTTCATCTGAAGTCATATCAAACAGCAAGGCTACATATATTAAACCATTGAATGAAATAATTCTTGTTGCAAAGCGCCATTTCCGTTATGCTCTGAAATGTGACCATTGGCTGCGCAACAGTAAAAAAAAAAGTTTCGAAATCTGACACCCACATTTGGCAAACTGCACCCAAAAGAAACTTTAGATTCTTCCTCCACCGTTGCACAGGTGGATAGACAATACACAGCGCCTGAATCATTAATTACCCACAGTACCCCCTAAGAAAAGAGTTTTTTCAAAAAGGCTTTTAAAAATAAAACTTAAAAAAATAATTCTGAAATGCCTAAATTTTAAAATTCAGAATTTGTTCCTCCCCAAAAAGAGCTCAACTTCAGTCCGCAATAATCCAAATCACGTTAAACAATGCTTTAAAATACGCCTAAAAATAGGAAACCCACAAACCTACACATCCCCACACACACATCCCCGATAAAAGACTTGCCCACGCCCTTAAATAGCCAACTCATGCC
>JBBDHI010000024.1:14705512-14728738 GCA_037177115.1 Craterocephalus stercusmuscarum
AAACAACGTATACTCTAGCTTTAAATTGTGTGCACTTTTTGGACCGCATGCAGAGTTGTGCTGATTGAGATGTGTGTTTCTGGTAATGTGACTCTTGAACCCTTGCATGGAGTATTTATGTATATAATATATCCCAGTCATTTCAGTAGTAAAATATATTTTCATTATTTTAAATCATCAAACTCACAACAACTAACAAATGCTCAAAAAAATATTTATCCGTGCCTCTTGCTTTCTGTTACAGCAATGTTTAGTGACATCTAGTGGCTAAAATTCAGATTGCAACTAAAGGAAACCTCCCTATGCTTTTCCAAGCATGTAGGAGAAACTCTTATAACTGCTAAAAATATAAAGGCCAGATCAAGAATCACTTAGTTTGTTCTGGACCAAGCAAAACCAAACTGTGGCAGACTATAGTGTTAATACGTACTCTGAATTTTACACAATGAAACTTTAATCTCTGGTTGACTCAACTGAAATTTTCATATTATCTGGCCAAATATTGTTGAAAATAGTCCGACACCAGGTCACTAAATTTATCACTTACGGTATTTCCTTTTGGTTTCCAGAGTATCTTTTTCATGTATTCACAGCATGTTTTTACTAGTCACAGTAATTGTTATGATCCGTAGGATTTAGTTCTATTTTGGGCTAGTCCTTGTTCCATTTCTTTGTATCTAGTTTTATTTCCTTATGTTTGTCTAAAGGCTTTGTTTTTTTGAGAACTCTTGGACTGGTTAACCCTGCCCCCTGTCTGGTATTTTCCTGATGTTTACAAAACTATTTAGCCACTCCTTTTGAATCAGAGATGTTTTTTCCTCATCACTCCAATTCTTATCCATGAGCTTGCATTTTTTTAGACACTAGATACACCATGTACTGTATGTGTGTGTGTGCATATGTGTGTATATATATATATATATATATATATATATATATATAATATAATTTGTATATGTGTGTGTGTGTGTTTGTGTGTGTGTGTGTGTGTGTGTGTGTGTGTATTTATGTATGCTTTTCATCTTGTACTAATTCTTTTTCAATGATTTGTAGGACTAGCTATCAGCTGAATGAAGATTGGTCACAATCTTTAAAAACTGTTTGTCATATGGATGAGAATCTTTGTTCTATAATTAAATTAGCAGTCTATTAGTCTAAGGCTGGTCTCATGTGAAGCTGGATTGCCTGAGCACCCAGATAAAACCATTGTTATTTAATGTATTCCCTGATGGTATCA
Organism: Craterocephalus stercusmuscarum; assembly: GCA_037177115.1. NCBI lineage: Eukaryota > Metazoa > Chordata > Actinopteri > Atheriniformes > Atherinidae > Craterocephalus > Craterocephalus stercusmuscarum. The sequence goes on from JBBDHI010000024.1 coordinate 14,706,750, forward strand.
ACAAACGGTTAAGTAATGTGGGTTCTACTGTGATGGCACACAAACAAGCCTAAGTACAAGACTGTGTTCAGATTTGTCCATAGTCTAGAAAGAGTTAACAGTTGTGTAATTGTCTTCTACTCTTACTGCAAGATATATGAATCATTAATTCCTCTCATCACAAGATGGCACATATTAGCTGTTCATATAAGGTATAAAATGAAAACTTAGAAATTGTACAACAGGAATTAAATGAAAGGAGACCCTATAACATGCAAAGACTACAAATGTGTGGAAAGACATTAATCTTTAATATTGGTTACAAATGTGCAATACATTTTCTACAAATAAGTTTAATTTCACTGTTATAGTGTCAACAGCCCATACGTGCTTTCAGGGGCACTTGAATAGATTGAGGGCAGGATGTTTGTGCTTTTCCACAGTTTTGCTGTGGAAAAAATCAATGCAGTCCTGAGTTTTCTCACACACACATGCAGTATAAAACCACATAATGCCAAGAAACTGTATTTACAGAGGCACAGAATGAATGTGAAACATGAAATCAACCTAAACTTCACAAAAGCTTTATTAATGGCGCTGGTGTTCGTTTTTTTTTTTTTTACTGAAACAAATTGGTTTTATTAAATGATTATTTTCTTGGTCACATAATCCTTCCATCTCGGCGGTCCTTGTTTCGGGACCAAGTTGTATGGGGAAAAATTTTTTAACAAGGCTGGTTTTTCCAAGATTTCCGAATGCAGTACTTTTGTTGAAGAAGCTGCATATTTACACTATGACTAAATGAGGTGTTACATGTTGTCCTACTTCCTGCTGATACCAGCCAGTATTGCTAAATGGGAGATGTATCACAGCTAAGTTACCACACTTCAAGAGAAAAATTATCATGATCAAACGTAATGCAACGTTTTTGTTGGGAACCGAATAGGGGCGTTGTCATGATATACTGCAGTCTTAAAGGGACAAGTTGTCAGCAGACTGTTTTTAAGAAGACAGTCCCCAAGGCTTAATTTTAACATGAAAAATAGTGGGATTATACGTGGTTTGAATGCTGACAAAAAAGAGACTAATTAAATCCTTTGCCAGTACTGGGAGTAGTTTTTTTATTCTCTCTGATAGCTGCAATGTATTTAGAAAAGGCTTAGCAGTTAACCTCTAACTACCACAGGGCAACCTGTTACTATAGTTATATGCAAGGAAAGTGTTATTTTGTCCTCTGGGCTTAGTTGGACCATGGTTTCCACCTGCCCTTATTTGCATTTTTTTGTTACCATATTGCTAATGTTGCCGGCTGCATATCGTGAGATAGAATAAGCTGCCAGGTGTCTTTTGTAACTGGGTAAAAAGGATCAGTCTTTTTGACCTTGAGATGTTGCTACCTTCATGTAAGATGTTACTTGAGTTTGTTGAGTTCCACTCTTACTGCCTCAATAGTCCAGAGGAATGTGTTTACCCAACTATTGTGTTCCCATCAATGCTGATGGCCGCTGGAGCTGAATAAAAACCTGCGCGATGCACTCGATCCAGATGCTAGTGGGTACTGGTGGGTTTAACAGTTGATTTGTTTTTTCAAAGAGAGCATTGTGCTATAAAAATTAACTATTTGATCTGTTTACCTTAGAAACATTTTTAAGGAATTTAATTCATCATTACAAATCATTAATTTAGCATTTTTATTTGACATGATGGAATTTTGTGAATAATTATGATTTTAAGTTGTAAAGATGAAAAAATCCTATGTGTGTCCTGTGTTTGCGGTTTCCACAGTTCTCATTTAAGGGCCATATTTGCTCGGGCTGGGTATTCCCACCAGATTCCTTTTAAATCAGTTTAACTCGATTCACACCAACTTGATTGGATTTGATTTCTTATCAAATTCAGTATTGGTATCGGTCGAATATCTGTTGACGTACTTTAATTTACATTGCAGCATTAAAAGGATTCAGTCACACCATCCCCAAACTCCTAAATATTTAAGATTAGATTTAGTTTACAGATCTTTACATCTCTCAGCCTCTTAAACGTATTGTTTGTCCCTCACTGCCGTAATCATGATGGTAATAAGAGACCTGCATACACACAAGCTGTGTAAAATGATCACAGATGCTCAAGTGCTCAGCTTGAATCCAGACCCATAAGCTATTTGTCCCACAATAGCCTCTGAGCCTTTTAGGTCTATTTCCACCCATCTGTGATGGTGGTGGGGGGATCTCTCCCCACTGCTGCTATTTAAAGGTGTAGAATTGTTCCACATGCCGCTGTCTGCCCTCCCACATGTCCCCGAACAAACAGACCGATAGACACCGCTGTGGCTAAACTTTCCTACACACACATACCTGCTGGATGACTCCACTTCACCCAAGGGTCACTCTACACCCTAATCCCCCCACACCCACCTGCCCAAATCCTCTGCCAGCCCCTTGCATTTGGATCACAGAGACATTTTGGGTCTACATGAAACCCAACACTGCTGGTTTAAAAGTTGATGGCACTACTGAGACCTCGGCCTGTAGTCAGACGCTGTCACAGCTGAGCCACAGGGAGGGGTTTGTGTATGGTTGCTGATGGGCCTGGTGGATGTTCTGTGGGCTTTGCGCTGGTGACTGTAAAAACATCACCTGACTCGTTTTTGTAGTTGCACGTCTGTCTGAATGTTCAGCCTTAGCTCTCATTGTTTCGTGCCAAATCAGTGGCTCAAATTTCTCTCCCACTCATGTTGCATTTTGGACAACTCAGAGCACCAAAGTGAAACAGGTTCTTCTATTTTTCAGTACATCCTTATTTTCTTCTTTAGCAAGCTTGTATCAGTCAGCCGAAGGTCAAGGTTTTTTAGGATTTGTATGACTATTTTTCAGTCTTAAAAGTTTTATGCTTTAAGGCATCAATGAAAAATCCAGCTGAACCCAATGAGTGTTTTTGTTGTTGGATATGCATTTCTTCAGTATGTTGGCTAAGAATTCAAAATTCCTTTTTAATAAAGACTTTAAAACACTTGATGCAAGCATGAAAATCACATATTTACACTGAATGAATATCTGTATTTTCTTTGTTTAATACATCTTTAACCAAAACTGATTCCTTTTGTTTGTTTTTTTCTGTTTTTCAGGATTCCATGAATGCATTGGCCCATGACCTGAACTATCCCGCCTTGCGGAAAAACAAAAACATCGAAGCTTTTCTAAACAGATGTAAGCCCTCCAGAGTGTTGCCTACAAAAAGTTGGTTCAGTTTTTAGAGTGTAACTAAAGAAAATTCATTATAATATTTAAATGTTAATTGAAAATGGACCCTGTGTTTGAGGGCAAACTAGCATCGAAGAACACGCTACTCTACCCAGCGATGCTGTCATCGCTTGGATGATTTGACAACGCCGGCTTCATGTGTGTGTAAGCACACGCCAAGCAATTTGAAATGAGCAAATCACTGAGAAGGAACAGCAGTCTTTTCTTTTTTTCCTTCACCAAAAAGATGCAACAGATATGAAAAAGGGCTGTAGTTCAACATTATTGGTGTTTCTCCTGCCATGTGCCCATTGTACTGTATCAGAATGATGTTGGATAGATCTAACTATTTTAATCAAATGTGTAAGTCATTGGTAGATAAAAATTCAATTTTCTTCAACATTTGCACAGAATCACGACTTCTTCAAAATGGGGTTGTTTATATATGAATGTTAACAGTGCTTTGCTGGTAATACTACATAAGCACAAGGGTTTGAAGAAAGTATGTCAGCCCCCTGCAGTATTTCCTACAGATTGCATTTGAGAGGACTGGTTCATGTTCGGTCATGTTGTAAGATTGCATCAGCTGTTACTTCCAGCCTTTTGTAAGAGTTGTAACGATTATTTGCTTCAGCCTTGTTCAACTAAATTATCATTTGGATCTGAGCTTTGATTTGGCCCTGTAGGCAAAATTCTGCATGAATTTTGGTATAGGGTATTGCATTTCAGCCTGGGGTGGCAGTTGCCTGAGTAGTATAAATAAACCATAGAAAACAAGAAATTGCTGAATGAAAGCCAGTGTTTAACTATGGTGTGGGAGCACGTTATCTGTGTTCCTTGTCAAGGTTAAGCACCACATTCCAGATAAATATCCTTATGTGCAACGTCACTTTTTACCCATAAACTGAAGGAGAAAAAACTTCTCATCCAAAAAGACCAACAGCTGCAGTCTATGGTTTAAACCATCTCCTACAGATGTCTAGTATGAGCGTTTTATTATATGCATGCTTTTATTACAGAAGGTCCCAGAAATATTACAGTATCATCTGTGGTCTGACGACTGGTTACCTTTGAGTACTTGTCTGGTTTTGACTTTTTTAAGAAAAAAAAAAAACTTTACTCACCACTATTAGTGAACTCTTCAGTACAAGCTTACTATGTTTTATAAGCAGCGGTTGTCACAGTTCTGTTTAAAAAAGCCATATACATGCCTACAGTACATTGTTGGCCAAAATGTTTCCATAATGTTTCCATAATCCAAAATTTATATCAGCTCTACAAAAATGATTTTAACATTCTAGCCACACGCCTTTTACTCAATCTTCTTCAAAGCTGCCTTTAAAACATTCAGATTAATGAACCTAGAAGCACTTTAAGTGCCACTTAGTTGAGTTTTTTTAGACCCACACAGACCCCCGATAGATGTATTTAAAGGCAAGCAGAGGCAGGTTGACCCTTTGTGTTTCTATGGTAACATGCATATCTTTAATGCAGATGAAAAGTTGGTGAGTCAGCTACGAGAACTTCAAGTGAAGCCTGAAGATTTTCAAAAAGTGAAGCTGATCGGGAGAGGGGCGTATGGAGAAGTGCAGCTGGTGAGATGTTTCTTTCTGTAAAAGGCAAATGACTGTTTCTGTGCTTGTTAATTATAAACGACCTGTAAACTGCAGTGCAGAATTTCTCCATCTGTTCCTAGATTTACATTTGTACCAAAAAGCAGGCATTTCTAAACCACTAGATGGGGCAGCTTCCTTCAAAGAAAGCAACTCTTACATCTTGTATTTTGGATAAAGTGGAATCATTTCTAATTCTGCTGATTCTAAATTTAAGGTTGTGAGTAAATGCTTACTCTACCCTAGTCCGAGTTTTTACAAATGTCAGCCTGTTGTGTTTGTAGGATCTGGTATCTGCGGTTTGATGTTAGGAACAAGTTAGGACAGGCTCAGTGTGTGGACCATGAGGATGAAGTGTGGTGTAAAGAGGGACTTGTGTGTGTTTGTGCTTAAAATCTTGTGTAAGCATGCCTTTCTGTGGGTGTGTAGAAATACATCAGTCCATCTCTGTATCTCTCAGTTGTTATCATCATTGGGACATTCCTCCAATCTCCTCACTGACCTTGTATAGCATTCATAATTGACATTTTGACATCTTCTCTTTCGCCTTGCCTCCTCCTCTCCTCTGATGTAGGTCCGCCACAAGGCCTCTCAGAAAGTTTACGCCATGAAGCAGCTCAGCAAGTTTGAGATGATCAAACGGTCCGATTCTGCCTTTTTCTGGGAGGAGAGACACATCATGGCCTTTTCCAACAGCCCCTGGATTGTCCAGGTGTGCACGTACTTTTGTTTTTTTTCTGCAGAGCATTCATTAAACCCACAGTAAACACACAACAATACAGCTCAGTGCATTATCAAATATATATTTATACTATCATTCAATATTTCTTTATATGTAGCCAATAATATACATTTTTCCCTTACATTAGTTTATATTAACCATAAGAATAGATTAAGGGATCAATAGATTGGAATAGAGTTACAGTTTTGCTGTCTCAAAACAGCTGCAACATAATTAAAGGGGACAGTTGCTTGTGTCAAAGTACTATGCTGTTGCACTAACACAAGGTCAGCAAGGTAACAAGTAGAAGCACTTCCCTATTATTTGTTAAAGGTGTCTCTGTTCTAGGCAAAACATTTATCTTGAAGAGAAAAATATGTTTCAGTGAATGATTTCTTTTTGTATTTGACTTTAAGTAGTTGTCCCAAGGCACAGTGTATGGATACACAATTGTTTACACCTTTCTGTAACAGAGGTAGCCACTACTTCTAACCTAAGTCTGCTCATTCAAATATTTACAAAAGCAGAACCAAAGTTCGTTTTGGTTTCAAGTAGCTTTTCTGTGCCCCTTTTTTCATCATTCCTGCAGCCTTGTCCAGAAGGCTTCTTCTTCTCTTCTTACTTACATTTAAGTTTCTGCCTTCCTGCGCTGTATTAATCTCTGACAAGAATTCAGGGCAAACTTCTCAAACACATGTCTGTGTCTGTTGGAATCTCATCCATTATGCAATCAGACATTTCAAAACACAGAACTTTAAACTTCAAGCAGACTCATGCCTGTGTGGACAGTATGCACTAACACTCAATACTGGGCGGATTCAATAAACTTTTTTTAAAATCACAAATCACTGATATTCTTTCCTTCCAAAAGAAAATATGTATTCAAAACGAAATGTTTCTTAGTGTTCTAACATTTATAAACTGCGTACAGAGGTACAACATATAAAATGAGAGAATAGGTACAAATGGAGTGCAAAGTGTTGATTTTAATAGTTATGAGATTATATTGTTACCATACCAAAGAAAAATGCTTTCCATCTTTAATATCAAATAGGATAAAATTATTCAGGTAAAGGAAAAAATAGTAATATGAAGATGACAGCCAAAGCAAACAGAAAATCAGAATTTAACTTTTATCATTAACCAACAATAACAAAAGAATAACTAGAAATATTTTGATTTACGACAACCACATTGATTCCAATTTGTTTGCTTATTTATTTTAGTGAAAGAGGAACCCATCTCCTTTTTTAAGATAACACACACCCACACTGTTGTCATATCTTTGAACATCTTCACATTCTGAGTAGTGCCTGTAATGATCTTAATAACATCTTCCCTCAGCTTTGTTGTGCTTTCCAAGATGACCGCCACCTCTATATGGTGATGGAGTTCATGCCGGGAGGAGACCTGGTCACCCTCACCATGAACTACGACATCCCAGAGAAGTGGGCTCGCTTCTACACGGCAGAGGTCGTGCTGGCGCTGGACTCCATCCACTCCATGGGCTTCATCCACCGAGACGTTAAACCTGACAACATGCTGCTGGACCAGCACGGACATCTCAAACTGGCTGACTTTGGTACTTGCATGAAGATGGACTCGGTAGGTTCATCTACCAGAAGAGCTGATGTAGAAGAAAATACACTTGGTGAATCTGCTGAAATAAGATGGAAATTTTCTTCTTTGTGATTTAGATTTTAGGCTCCGCTGCACCATCAGGTGTTCAGATGGTAGAAGTGGAGCTTAGTGCTACTCTTACATCAGGCTCTTGTGAAGGTCTCAGAAGTTATTGTGCTAAACAGCCAATCTAGAACTGAGCAGCGGCCTGCCTCCACTGCGAGCCAGGAAGTGTTTTTCATCCTTTTGTTTTTACCACAGCAGTTTTAAGAATAGCCGCCTCTACATATTTGAGCTCTCTGGAAATCTGCTGTTAGACAGATGGTGTTATATAATTGTCTCTTGTGCATAGTTGAAACTGTCTGGGAGAGGAAAAAAAAGTATTTTCACACACTTGATCTCTAACAAAAAAATGGTCTTGATCAGATTTCTGAATGTCCGTAAGATTTTCTTTGGACGTTCGCTGTTTTTTATTCTTTTTACTCCCATTCAGTGCAGTTTGTATACGCATGTGGTGTGTTTGTCTGCCTGCAGACGGGTATGGTGCGCTGTGACACGGCTGTGGGAACACCAGACTACATCTCTCCTGAAGTGCTTCAGTCCCAGGGTGGTGAAGGCCACTATGGTCGAGAGTGTGACTGGTGGTCTGTAGGAGTTTTTATCTATGAGATGTTCGTTGGTACGTTTCCTTCTGCTCTTTTAGTCGTGTTTCTACAAAGCAGTATCATTTAGTTAATATTGTTTTAGTGTGAAGCTGCAGTCATTAAAGCAACAGTCTTGCTTTATAGCAGTTCAAACATTGTAAATGTCCTCAAAGATTCAGCATTATACTGTCAACAGTAGATTTTGTTTTTCTGTTGATGGATCAGTATTTGGAAGCTTTGACCTTTTTTCCCTCTCACAGGTGAAACCCCTTTCTATGCCGAGTCCCTAATCGGAACGTATGGGAAGATCATGAACCACCAGAACGCGCTGGTCTTCCCGGACGACGTAGAGATGTCTCGGGATGCTAAAGATCTCATCTGTGCCTTTCTCACTGACAGGTTTGACAAGGAATTTTAAAGATTATAAAGCATGATTTAGTTGTCTTGCTTTGTGCCATTACATGGCCCTGTTTGCATGGTACCAAATGAGGAGAAACATGAAACGTTTCTTTCTCAAACAGATTTGTGGTTTGGTGAATTTTTGGATGAGCTGACAGTATTTTAATGATTAAAAACAATGCTGAGAGGTGCCGTTTGCTTGATATGCAGTCAGTCATCATATCTAACTAGACTGGGTTTGTGATGAAAAAACAGAGCCACGATTTAACAAATTTTATTTTACGGTATGTAAATCAAATCTGCTGTCAGACCACAATGCTATAATAATTTTTCATTATTAGGTTTATTAAGTACAGTTTAAAGTCAGTTTTACTATGAACACCAGGATTGGGTCATTCATTCTTTCTTTCCTTTTAATTATCGAAAATAAAAATAGTGCAATATTAGTTTTAGGAATTTTTTTTTCAACAAATAGTTTACTAAATGTCTGGAATCCAGCTACAAATAAGCCCATATTTGCCATTTAAAGGTAGACGTTGCGTAAATAAGTGCATGGGTCATGTTCTTGCTTGTGCCCCCACACCACCTCCTGGAAGAGACCGCTTCCTGTTTACATTAGTGACCCCGCCCCTTAGAGCGGGCTCAAACACAGACCCTTTTCTGCCTCTATACAGAGCAGCCTTTCATTTTTTCCCTCACTCAGTTTATTTACCTTTTTCTCTGACTATTCTCTCACCACAGACTGAATCTCACATGTGTGTATGGCTGTCCAGCTTCACACACACACACACGAATACACTGACCAGTGACTACATACACTTAACCCACATGCCCTGTCACTGTCTTCCTATCTTGCTGAATCACTCGTGTATCCACAACCACTCTGTCATTTTCAGATTCTTCCGTGTTTTTGTGCCTCTCTTCATATGGGTTTTGTCTCTCTATTTATAACATATTTCTTCCTCCACTTTTCTGCCAGTTTCCATTCCTCTTCTTCCTCAACTTTTTCCTCTGCGCTCCTTCAGTTTTCTGGGCAACGAAACATAACTTTCACGCCTGTCCGTATGAAAAAAGCACGCCTCTACTTCTCTTCCTCCCCACTCTTGCCCTCTTCTTCCTCTTGGCTGCATCTGGAATGTCCCACACGTGGCAAACCCGAACTGCCGCGCCCCTCTTCAGCTCTGTACCCAGATTGAGGAGGAGGGAGAGAACAGGGGATGAGGCATGAGGCCAGGGAGCAAAGAGGGAAAGAGACAGAGAGGAGAAAGAGGGAAGCCGTCGTAGTTGCATCGGGTCAGGGTTGTTGATGTCTCTTTATGCCCTCTGATCCCACTCTGGAGCTTTATTGTCTCTGGTCTGCCTGAATAGAGGAGCTGCTCTACAGCAGCGGTCATGCGGCTCTCCATGCTGGTCAGTGTGGTCAGAGCAGAGTAGTCATTCAGCTAAGCTGTGTGTTGGGGATGACATGTTAGTGATGGTGGGTGGAGGTGAGGGGTGGGGTGTGTTTTGCGTTCACACCGAGGCGACTCTGCTCTCAGTCTGACTCTGTCTTGTCGCTGTGCACAGGAAAGTTCGCCTGGGCCGTACTGGAATAGATGAAATCAAGCGTCACCCCTTCTTTAAGAATGACCAGTGGACCTTCGACAACATCCGTGAGAGTAAGTGTATAAACTCGAATGTTTGTTTTATTTATCTTCTGTCTAATTTCAATCCCTGAGGTAAAGGTGCGGATTTCCTCTTTTCCATCTGTGGTAATTTGTTCTCGTTGCCATGTACGGCTTATCATCTCCAGCCCATTCCTCCGCTGAACTGTTTCTCTTTAGTAAGAGATTGAAGATTATTTTCAGCTCCTGAGCCAGTAAGCCTTCATATATGGTGCACATGCTCCCCATATGTTCCCACTCATACCTTACATTATATGATGGGATGTTGTGCTGAGAAGCAGCTCATATTAGGCAAGAATCCTACTGGACAAACGGCAACATGCATGGAAAAGAATGGAAAAGCTGTTGCTTTCTGCAGTTTTATAAATAAATTCATCATAAAAGTTAACTGCAGACACTTTTGATCGAAAAAAATGTCAGTGCCCTACTTCCTTTGATAGTCCTCTAGCACACATATTAGAGTGAGACGGGCGGATCATTTCCATAATCCAACCATGTTTCCAAAAATGGAACACAAAAAATATAAATTAAAAAAGAATATTACAAGCAAATCCATGGCACCCAACTGCTTTGAAACATGCTGTGTATATTTTTCAGTCTGTGTTTTTTACTGATTATAAAGTTAAAATTATTCTAATTATTGTGTTTTTGTTTACAATTTCCATAACTTCCTATTTATAAAATTCTGTTATAATAGGCTTTAGTACGAGACGAAAATATTTTCCATTCTTTGCCATGTGTACTTTTAGTTCTAGATGTAATGATAGATATAGAGTGTGTGACATGCATCAGTAAAGCTAGCAGATGACTCATACCAGCTGCCTTTTGGCAAAACAAATTTCTAACAATTATATTCCTGCGCTTTGTTCAGGGACAGAATTATACACCGATTTTTCTTTAATGTGTATCAGTTACTACTGTATATAATCCACCATTTGCATAGGAAGGAAAGCAGAAACAAGAAGACAATACAAGAAAAGCATATATGTATATATTAGAAGTATGAAGAGGACCTCTGTCTGCATGTGCTTGCATTCAGCCTCTTTCTTCCTCTCTTCTCCTTCTCTGTACTTCACCTGGCTCTGATTATGGCAACAGAAGAAGCTTCTGATCAGAGCCTGGCAGCCTGGAACGTGAAACCACTGCTGTGCTGCTCGGCTCTGTTCGTGTTTGCACATGCATGTCCCGTCTCTGAGACACACACACTCACTCTGAGCCTGGTCCTGCTTCCATTCTGGTATCCGGTGGACCTGAATGTTCGCCTGTGCGCTCTGTGTTGGTTTAAGAGAGACATGACTGCCTGCTGTGTGTTGCTTTGACTCCATTCAGGCTCAGTTTGCTCTCAGTTGTGCTCTTATTTATTAAGCATTAGGCTGGTTCAGGGCTAAGAAGCCGGTGCCATGGATGGATGGTTGGATGGGATGGGAGGCAGCATCCCCCGTAGCGACGGGTGGGGCAGGCCATGTGGGCTCTTCTAATGAGAGGGGCGCCCCAGTTTGAAGGGTTTCTCCCGCTCTTTCACTCTCACTGTGGCCACGGCTGCCTGTCATTAGGCTCCCGCTATCAGAGAGCATTCTGGGAAGTCATGCCACAAGGGCCTCCGTGTCTCTTTCTGTCTCACCACACTTTGGCCTTTTTTTTTCTGCCTCGTTTTTTCATTCCCCCCTCATTTGTTTCATTCCTCTGCTTGATCTCTCCCTGTATTTTCTCCTCTGTCAGTTAGTCGCATTTGTCACACTGGGGTTTGCTTCTTGACCCAACAGTAATGAGCTCTTTGCTCCGAACCAGAATTACACTGGTCTGAGGAATTTGATCCATAATGGTTCCCTTTTTTTCTTAATTGCAATCTATTTATAGGCTAAAGGACCAGCTTAGTTTTATCTGATTGGCCCCCTTGATGTGTTTTGTCTGCATGTTGTGCAGACTTTTAAAAGTGTGCCTGCTCCTGTGAGAGGGGAGCAGGAGGAGGCTGCATTAGGTTAGGCTTCATTTGTGAAAGGCAACTGTGTGTGGGGCACAAAGCGAGCACTGTGCAGGAAAAGGAGTGGTGTCAAGCTCACGCCAACCTGCAGAAAACTTGCTGCTACTACTACAAGCCGTGCCAAAGTTGGCACAGAGATTTGTTTGAATTTGTGAGAAAAAAAGCTATTCAGCGCTAAGGGATTTTAAATGAAGTGAGAGTTAAATACCATCAGAAGAGTTTAATCTATAAGTATCACATTAATGTTAAACGGCATCTTTTGTTTCACCTCAGTCTCTCTCTCGGTTTGCACCTCCTCACCCATTTTTACTCCCTGACTCTGTTTCTGTCTTCCAGCTGTGGCCCCAGTCGTGCCGGAGCTGCACAGTGACATAGACACCAGTAACTTTGATGACATCGAGGAGGATAAAGGAGATGCTGAGACTTTTCCTCCACCCAAAGCCTTTGTGGGCAACCAACTACCATTTATCGGCTTCACTTTTTTCAAGGAAGATCAGTAAGTTTTAATTTTTTGTTCGGGTTCTTTTAGGAATTTAACCTTTACTCCTGTTTTAAGACCTTTTTATTTAAGTGTCATGCACGATGCTGGGATTATACTATAAAGCTGTACTGTGTAATGTTTCCTATCTCTAGGAAAATGAGCTTCAGGACAGGGATGTGCCTAGAATTGGTGGGAAAAAAAACAAAAAAAACTACACGCCCTTACCTTTTAAACAGTCTCACTGCAGTCAGGACACTGTATCCCTGTTTGAGTCCCACACTGCCACCTTGTTCTGACAGTCTGTTTTACTGCCAGCCTTAAGTTTAAATCACCTGACTTTCCTTTCCAACTTTTACTTGCATGAAAACAGAAAAAAACAATTGGATTTATTGGATTTCTGTTTACTGGGGAATGATTTAGGTTTGTAATCAACATGATGATGGTTCAGTTGTTTGTCTTTTCAGTCACATTAATCAAGCCAAACAGAGACAAGGTCAAAATAATAAATCTTTCAAGAAATGACTGACTGGCTTTTGTAGCAATGTAGTTACCAAAATCCATTTAGTACATAAATATTAAGAAAATATACTGACTGATGATACTTCTCACCCAGCTGCATTTTTGTCTGTTCTTATTTGTGGATTTAATCATTGCGACAGATCTGTTGTTCTATGTGCTGCTGTCATGGAGAGGCTGCTCAGTCTTTGGCCTTTACAAAAAAATTTTGTTTTTATTTTGTGTAAATAAATTTAGACAGTTTTATGATATGCTTGCCTGAAATGTTTTTACTGAAGTGTTTGGGTTTTGGTTTAGTTGTGTTTTTCACTTCAGAGTCACTGCAGCAACAAGACTCAGGATAGAAAATAAAGCTGGCACATCCTGTCATTTGTTTACAAAATATTATAAATGCTTTCTCACTGGTGGCCATTATGTCATTGTCAATTTATGTGGATGAACATTCAGGTTCATGTGTTGAGCCAACAAGCTTTATGGATCAAGTTATACCTAAGCTGCTGACTGGATAGATGTTTGGACCTGTGGTTAATGAAGAACTTTGGTACAGTGAAGTCATTAAAGACACATGACTCTAGCCTACTGTGCACTTCTTCTCTTTCAGGCTGCTGAGGAAAACAAGCAGCAGCTTTGTGGAAAATTCAGAAGACCGTAAGAAAAACTCTGAGGATAAGGAAAACTGTTTGGACAGAAAGAAAGAGGTTTGTGTCTGTAGGACAGACAAAGCAAGACATGTAATATGGTTACTAATGTTAGTTTTTTTTCTTGTCATCTGACTACATATGCAGCAGCAGAAAAAGCTTCATCAGCTGGAGGAGCAGCTCAACTATGAGATGCAGGCCAAAGATGAGCTGGAGCAAAAGTGCAAGTATGACTGAACGCAGGCACAATAATGCTGAGAGCAATGACACATGCTGAAAAAATACATTTTAATTCTTTTTATTTTTACAAATATTTGGTTAAATATTGGTTTTGGTTAAATAAATTTGGTTAAGTACAGTTTCTTAATCCAGTGTTGTAATCTCTCATAGTGGCGGATGAGATTTTTCCATCATCACTGTAAAAAAAACAATTAATGACAGAAAATATTCTGTAAACATGACCCCTGCTTCATTGATGCATGTTGGAGGCGCTCTGCGGAGAAATTTAGCACAGATCCATTGAGCTTTCAACCAAGAACACACCATCAGAGGACAAGTTCATTAAAGTTTTGTATTGTTCGATAAAAGCGATACAGTGCTCACGGTTTGGTACACACCACGTATTGAACAATTTGATACAATATCATGTATTGTTGCACCCCAAATATATATACACATAAAATCATGAATTCCCTTGTATATTGTAAGTTAGTTGGTAGATGTATTTGACATACATGTAGTCTGCTTGAAATATGAGGCTGATAAATTCCAGATGCCGTAAAGTTAATTTATCCACAAAACTACTGCAAAGCGACAAAATACAGCTCCTATAGGTGTCATTTTTATCATTTTTTCTGTTGTGTTCTAGCGTTAAGATAAATTTCTGATTTTTCCTCTTATGTCAGGAAATGAGAAGAATTATTTCACAAATCAGTTTGTGGCAACCAAAGTGGAAGTCTTAAAGTGTAATGTGTGAATAGAAATGAGCAAAAACTGCAGCTTTTTTACTATTTCCTAAAGTATATGTATATATGTAAATAATGAAAACATTTTTCTCCCCAGTAATGCTACCAACCGTTTAGACAAGCTGGTTAAAGAGTTGGATAAGGAGGTAAGAACAGATGGAGAGATGGGTGGGTGCACTTTCACCATGTTCGAGACGATGAGGAAGGTCAGTTTTTCTCCCCATTTACATTTGTGAATGTTTCTCTGATCAGATGAACAGCAGGCAGAGAGTAGAGGCCTCACTGAGGCAGCTGGAGCGAGAGCGAGCGTTACTGCAGCACCAGAGTGCCGAGAGCCTCCGCAAGGTGGAGATCGAAGCTGACAGGAAACGCAGCCTGGAGAACGAATGTGAGTGCATGAAAACTAGTTAATGCATATTTACCAGCCTTTTAAGACATCGGCATATTTTTCATTTTTCTGACAAATGTTTTGATTTTAGGGAGATTGTTGCACTGCCAGGCTGTGCTCAATGTGTCATTTCAAAAACAGTCCTAGCCCTCTTTGTGACTGTGTGTTTGCTTGTCAGTGAACAACCTGAGGGATCAGCTGGAGGATCTGAAGAAGAGGAACCAGCACTCTCAGATCTCCAATGAGAAAAACATCCAGCTTCAAAAACAAGTAAGGATGGAGCGTTTCTGGGCAAATGTCAAGGATTTGAATGTAAACAGGATTTTCTGTAGGTTTTCTCACCCATCAGCACCTATGGGCTTGTTTAAGCAGATACCTAGCACTCTGAAAAATAAATGAAAATGATCAATACATAGTGCAAGAAGGCCATAAAAAGACAGCAAAGACTTTTAGAGGATATCAGTTTTCGTCTTTTTTTTTTTTTAGGTAAAATAAGAATTGACATTTAGGAAGAGAACACTATAACATTGAGCAGTTTTCCACAGCTCCACAAATAATAGTTTTATATGAGTCATCATTGGAGGGGGGGTAAAAAGAAACTTCTCTGCTATCTCACCACAGAATACAAGTGAACAAACCTGATTGATCTTAAAAAGAAAGAAAACTGAAGAGCAGTTGCCTCTGCAACATCATATTGATCTTATACCTCAAATAGACAGAGAACTACAACAAGAGGAAATCAGGCATTTTTTTTTTACTTCGCCCACTGATTAGAAATAACACAAATCTTTTTAATTAGGCTTAGTCAGTTTTTCCACCTAACATCTCTAACTGTGCTGCTGCGATGGGAACGTTTGGCCTACAGAGGAAAAATGCAACCTTACCTGTTTCTTTATTAACCTTTAGCTTGAGGAGGCCAACGCTGCACTTCAGACTGAGCAGGAAGCAGTTTCACGGCTGAAGAAGAGTCAGGCAGAGGTGCAGAAACAAGCCCAGAACCTCGAGGCCAGCCTCAAGGAGATGCAGGAGAAGTGCAACCAGCTGGAAAACGGCAAGATGGAGCTGGAGAAGCAGCTGAGAAGGCTGCAGGCTGAGCTGGAGGAGGAGAAAAGAGACTCCAACCTCCGGACAGAAACTATAACTGACCTGCAGGGTGAGACATGACATTAATGACATGGAAATGAAATGAAATAGCTTCAAATGGATATATTTTTCCCAATTTGTCATTCATTTTTAATATTATGAGGTGAACCCATAAGCAACAAATATCAGTAAAGTTGCTAATTCAAGCACACTTCTAATGGGTTTTCAAAATAAGTAAAACTTTCACCAGATAACCAAAAAATGATTTACCAAAACTCAGGTTGGCTTTAACGGACTCGTTCAGAGCTACCCCAGTAAACACCTACTCAGTTGTGGGAGAAAACTATTACTCAACATGGAGCTGTGGGCCAAACAAAGTAATAGATGTGAACAATTTCTTGGACCCGTTCTTGGGGAAATGTCTGATCATGGGTGGAAACATCTGCTATACAGGCTGAGAGTGAAGCAAGAGGCTGGAAAAGTCAAAGCCAAACCCTCCTGCGAGATGCCGTTTGGAAACTTGAACGTGTTCTCTCTGTGCGGAGAGGCCAGCCACTGAAGTCAGAGTGGATCTGGTGAAACAACACCGATGCCTGTTTCGTGCAAAGGCTCATGTTTCTTTGTTTTCTCCTCCCGTTGGTGAAAATGTCCTGGTGGGCGGAGTGTGGGAGAAGAAAAATAAACAAGTGCCATGTTTTCTACATATTTGATGCCAAACATGGGCTGGTGCATTATGTAATGTCTGAAACTGAGCAGCTCAGGTGCATTCATTTAATTCACCGCATGTTTGTCTCAAGATGGCAATCAGTGCATTCTTGATTTTACAGGTCTCTTCAAATCCTTTTAAATTATTTATTTTTCCTTCTCCTCCCTCTCAGGACGCATCTCTGGTATGGAGGAGGAGGTGAAAGAGGTGAAATCGTCTCTGTCCAAAGTCCAAACTGAAAAGATAGAGCTGCAGAAAAAATTCAATGATCTCGAAAAGGTCGGCTGCCTTCTCTGTTTTTAAATTTGCAATTTAATAACACACTTAAACACTAACATCAGTTTTTAACTGCAGGAAAAGAGCAACCAAGAGATCAACCTGACGTTCAAACTCAAGTCGCTCCAGCAGAGTTTGGA
The DNA here is from genome assembly GCA_037177115.1 of Craterocephalus stercusmuscarum. NCBI lineage: Eukaryota > Metazoa > Chordata > Actinopteri > Atheriniformes > Atherinidae > Craterocephalus > Craterocephalus stercusmuscarum. The sequence goes on from JBBDHI010000024.1 coordinate 14,723,803, forward strand.
GCAGGAGGAGGCAGAACACAAAGCCACCAAAGCCAAGCTGGCTGATAAACACACAATCGACCAGTCACTCGAGGAGGCGAAATCCGAAGCCTTGAAAGGTGGGCAAGTGAGAGTGGAAAAAGCAGTGGTTTTATTTTATTGAGCTGTACAGAGACGAGCCAATAATAAAGGCAAAGATAAAGGCAAAAAAAAGGTTGATAAATCAGAACTTTGACAATTAGCATTAGCACTAATTATAGCAAAGGTCTAACCACATGACAGACAATAATAAGTCTTCACATAAATGGTAGTTTCTGCTCCTTTGTGCAAGTAAAGTGAAAGTTATGTGTTTTTTTGCTGTTTTTTCCTTTGGTGCAGAGATGGAGTGCACCCTGCAGGAGGAGCGCAGCTTGAAGCTGCAGGTGGAAGGGAAGCTGCTGCAGCTGGAGAAGGATCACTCCATGCTGGACTGTGACTATAAGCAGACACAGCAGAAGGTGGACGAGCTGCAGGCACAGAAGGAGAAACTCTCTGAAGAGGTGTGTTTTCCTCTTTAGTAAAGCGAGTAAAAACAGATTATATAATTATAACAGCTGTTTGGCAGGGCCTACCCTATACCCTTTAAATAAATAATGGCGTGCAGTTATATTTTGTGGTGCAGAAACAACTGGAACCAAATGAATGGATATAATGGGAAGTCTGTGTGACTTTTTATATCAGCCAAATTTGAACCTTAATTACTTGCATATCTTTGTTCTCTAAGTCAAAGTTGATGCCCATACATCGTAATGCTTAACAAAAATCTCTTCTTTTTGCAGGTGATGCAACTTACCTTACGCCTGGAGAACGAGATGCATAAGCGCAGTTTGAGCCAGAGCGAACTAAAGATGCAGAACCAACAGGTTTCTGTGCTCCGCTCCTCGGAGAAACAGCTCAAACAGGAGCTCAACCAGCTGCTGGAAATGAAGCAGATCCTGGAGAAACAGAACCAGGAGCTGCGCAGGTCAGACTAGGACACAAAGCAAGCACAAAATGCATCCACACCGGTGGTTACGGCATTAGAAAAATGGGATATCAGTATAATATTGATAATACTCCTATGATAATATCATGACTTCTCTATATATATATTTAGATTTTGTGATGATAATGTGTTTATATGAATGCTTTATGTGGAAAATCTGATATAACAACCATAATCCACAGACAGAACAGCAGCATTTGGAGCTGTTGTAATATTTTCGTCTGCCTTGGCTCTGATGTTCAGTTGGCACTCAACGGGGACTGACAGATTTTTTGTGCCATTTCAGGGAAAAGCAGGAGGCTGATGGCCAGTTGAAGGAGCTGAAGGACCAGCTGGAGGCAGAGCACTATTTCACAGTAACTCTTCTTTTTCTTTCTGTCAAATGACAGACAGCCAAATATGTAAAATTCAACTAAAATGACTAATCGGCTTAGTAAAAATAAAACATAAAAAATAGATATGATAACCCAGCTTTTTACATTTATTAAACAACTAAATCCTTGTGTGTAACATAAAGTGATTTAACATTGTTTTTGTCTAAGACCCTTTATAAGACACAGATCCGTGAGCTGAAGGATGAGTGCAATGAGAGGAATAAGCAGCACAAAGAAGCACAGCAGCGACTGGCAGAATACCAGGAGGAAAGGTAACTGTGACCGTGAAGCATTTCCTACCTAAACAGATAACACAATCTTCTAAATATGTGCAAAAGAAGGAAGACCATGTTAAATTCAACAAGAGACATAGACATGTCAAGGTGAAAGAATGAAAGATAAGTGGATAGTAGGTGAAACAATAAAGCATGAACTCTTGTTTTCAGTCAAATGTAAGTTCCAGTTGCTCATACTGAGCACAACAAAGCAGATCCTGTGTTATCTGTACTTTAAAGAATGGAACAGAGTTTCCAGATTAGTGCAATTTGCCCTGCGGAGTTCATCTTGCAGCCAAAAGACTAACACAAATTAGCTGCAGTTCCAGATGCACTAAATCCAAAAACTGCTTTAAACAAACTTTTTCATTCCAACTCTCACTTGGAAAGACTGTCAATGACAAAAATGTCATTGACTCATTAATGTATGGTCACGCTGCAGGCAGAGGGCTTCTAACTGGGATAATAATGACAGGAATTCAGTGCTGTTCAAAGATTTATTCAGCTCCAGCAGTTGGTAGTATAATAACTGTTCATGATATCTTTCCCCTGCAGGGATTCTCTAGCTACCCAGCTGCAAAGCAGCTTGACCAAAGCTGATTCTGAACACCTGGCTCGCTCCATTGCTGAAGAGCAGTACTCTCTCCTGGAGAAGGAGAAGATCATGAGGGAGCTGGAGATCAAAGACATGATGGTGAGACACAAGCAGGAGCTCAACGATAAGGAGGCCACCATTACCTCGGTAAGATGAGACGCCTCTTTCAGTCCAACAAGTTTAGTTTGGTATTCAAACACATTTCAAGCTGAATAAAAACAAATATGGGAATGTTGTACGTCCATTTTTTTTTTTAATGCGAGATAGCAGCATGTGCTGAGCTCAGACATATTACTGATTCTGTTACAGCAGTATAAAAAGTCAACTGGTGTTTTGCCGGGTAAATGTTTTTAACATGAAGCTGCCCCAGCAGGAAATGTTTGGTTTACATTATAAAACCTATTACAGCCAAAAAGCTTGATTCATATAGTATAAAGTTAAGTTAATATACACAGTGTGCTCTGCTGACCTTTTTGTGTTGCACTTGAGCTGAACACTTGTTCACTCAGGGGATAAGGGCCTGTTGATGTATCCAGGGGTTCTTCATCACAATGCACTGGACGTTCAGTAATGTGCAGGGTTCAAATTACACAGGGGCTTTTGGGAGAACCTTATTTTCAGGCATGCACCATGACTTTCCAAGTAATGCGTGCGCACATATAGTCCAAAGCGGTGTGGTGGAAAACAGGGTTACTGCCAAAACATTCAGCTCCGACAAAGTTGATACATTCAGAAACATCCCCCATATAGCATGGGGTACGATATACATACGATACTGTTGTTCATGTTGCTAAAACAACAGTTACTCTAGTGAGTCATTATCATTGAAACAGAATGCATCTTAGTTCTGAAACCTATTGAAATACACAAATTGGTAAAAAGAAGTAAGTTCAGTGCTGTTTATTGGCCTACCCTGACTCTGTACAGCCTGGGCTGTAAAATAGTTTTTATTATTTTTCCACAGTAACAAACTTGCTACTGACCCATTCAGTAACACTTTATAATTGAGCGGTACGGGTGGCTTCGTAAACGCAGTAGAAGGGGTGCACAACTTCCAAACATGGATCGCCACAGAATCAACACAAAATCGTTGCAAATGGGAAGTAAATATGTTTGGAAAATTTAAGACACAGCACTGAATTGATGCTCTAAGTGTTCTCACCAAATTTATGTGGAGCTTACTATGTAATAATCTTCAAAAAGGAATTGAATTTAGTTTCTTCTATTGAAACAGCCAGAAACCTAACAAAGTAAACATTGGGCAAAATCTCTGCAGGGTGTCTTTATCGCTTTAATATTAACTGTCTTCAATGTGTAGCTCAATTAAAATTCATCAACTCTACAACTGGACAAATATTGACAACCAATGAAATGAAGTGACTTAAATGATTTATTTGTTCATTTTACTGTATCTAAGGCTGACACTCACTAACATGTACCCTGTCTCTCTCACAGCTGGAAGAGTCCAATCGCACCCTGACGGTGGATGTAGCCAACCTGGCCAGTGAGAAAGAAGAGCTGAACAACCAGCTGAAAGAAATGCAGCACCGTCAGTTTCATTTTGAGAGAGAAGACTTCCACAGAAATGTCATCTCCCCCTATCCCTGAAAACGTGTTCAGAGCCGTTTTGCATATTCAAATGAGTTACTCAGATAAAGTAGTAAAAATGTCTGAAAAGTAGCCGCTGACGACGTCATCAGAATATATTCCCTAAATGGAAGAATAGCCTGAACGTTTGCTCTGCAAGTAGCGGGTTTTTTCCGCAGAACCTGCTGAATAAAAATACATTTGATGCTATTAAGTCTCTATTTTTTTATGCTTTACAGAACTCCAAAATGCCAAGGAGGGGGAGAAGCAGGCAAACTCTCTGAAAGTGACTCTTGAGAAGCATCTGCAGAATGAAAAGACGCTGAAAATTCAGGTGTGTGCGCCTACACAGGTCTGGAAAGCATGCAGTTTCTTCTATACCTTCATGCTTTCATATCTGTTTCACAGACTGCTCTTAACGCCAACATCATTTGTTGATAAGAATCCCTTTCTGCTACAGGCTTGTATTGAACTTTGGGCATAAACTGACATCTAAAAACAAGTTTAAAATGTTTTTTTCTTGCAGCAGCATTGATATTCCTGCAGGCTTCCCCGGCTTGTTTACTGAGTTTATATTTACCATAAAGAGAGCTTTGTAAAGCCCCACTCTGCTGTTCTGCTGTCAGGCTGTGAACAAGCTGGCCGAGGTGATGAACAAGAGGGATCCGGGGAGGGGAGGCCATCGAGGCACTGACACCGAGGTGCACAGAAAGGAGAAGGAGAACAGGAAGCTGCAGCTGGAGCTGAGAGCAGAGAAGGAGAAATTCAGCAGCACCATCTTCAAATACCAGAAGGAGCTGACGGAGATGCAGGCGGTCAGTGTGCCCACGCGCCCAGAAATATACACAGTATAAAATTGTTACTTGAAAACATCCTTTTGTGAGATGCAGGGGGAAGCTGGCTTAAATGACGAATGCGTCGCTGTGAGTGGATGGGAAAACTGAAAAAAAAAGACATAAGATTACAGTATTTTTTTAAGTAGCTTGTTAGTTAATGATACAAGTCAAGGGATTTGAATTTCTATTTTAAAGGGAACGTATCATGCAAAATCCACTTTTTTAAGCCCTTAAATACCTGTTTTTGTCTTTTCCGAGCGTTCCGG
>JBBDHI010000024.1:14793406-14810562 GCA_037177115.1 Craterocephalus stercusmuscarum
TTCAAAATCATTAATTAAATATGCTTCTTCATATTTCTGTAGTATGAATGTTTTATTTAAAAATATATGGCTGTATCATTTTCTTTTCCTGTTTATCACAAAAAAAAGTTTGGTTTTTATAATGTTTTTACCGATATAAATATTTATTCTACAGTAAATTGCAGTGTATTGAATGAGTTTCTGATGTCTCCTGAAAGAGCAAAATTATAAAATTTCCATCCCCATGAATATAAAATAGGTGTCCACTGTACTGTACTCTATGCATGAAAGGGTTAACATTTCTACTTAGACAAACTCTAAAAAAAACAATCTGATTATTTCTGACAGTTGCCCAAGATGAAGAGCATCCAACCTGTTTGCGTAAGTTATTTCTTGCTGTAATCATGTTAATAAGTTTTATTTAGACAATATTTAGTCTACAGTAATTCTATAGTAATGACTGTATGTTTATTACATGCATATTTTCCTATAATCTCTTCTAGTGGCCCAACGGTACAAGACCCTGCACAAGTATGAATACCAGTATGAAGCTGAATCTCTGAATGCCATCAACGGAGCTTCAAACCTCAAGAATGGACCAAAGGCTTCCTGCAAGGTATGTGAAACATATTTCCTAATAATGCTAACTCATCACGTCTTCCTTTTCCAGCTTGTGTTTTTACAGAAAAACAAAACTTTTACCTTCACACACAGGTTGAAATCGAGGTGCCACAGACTTGTAGCTTCATCGTCCGCACCACCGGCTGCGTGCTGAGTGAAGTGGTGGACATGGACGCAGAGGGCAACCCTGTGTTCGGTCCTGCTTCCACCTCTGATGCCTTTGCCGCGGAAATGGAGAAGTATGGCTCACCATGAAAAAAACCTCTGTATTTAAAAGAACATAAACTTCTTTTGAGGGTGCACACTGAAAACTAATGTCAATACCGTACATTTTCTCTAAGATATCCTTTGAAGGTTGTGGTTCAAGGTGAGTATGATGTCAAACTGTACCCTGAGGAGGGAGAAACAACAACTATCCTGAACTTCAAGAGGGGTATCATCTCTGCCTTGGCTGTGCCTCTGCTGGAGGAAGAGAAGAACAAGCACATGGTACAGTGAACTTTGAAGAACTTGCCCCAATTTAAGAACATGCTCAATCCATGTTGTACATTTTAATGACAAAACGATTATTTTTTCTAATTTTCTTTAATTTTTCATTCTAGCCCACCATCCACGGCAAGTGCAAGACCCAATACAACATCAATGCCAGAGAAGACATTGCAACTGACATCACCCTGAACAGGGATCTGTCCAGATGTGATCAGTTCGTGCCAATGAGAGATCACAGCAGCCCCCTGGCAATCATCAGCGGCATGGTAAGGCAGAAAAGGGACAGACTACTTTTCCTAGGCTAACAGGTCTGTTTGTCTCTCTGAGAAGTGCCTAACTCTGAGCTGTAACAAACAGGAGAACATAGTTTTATTCAGAGCTACATGCATTAAATAAACATCTATATGTGTCTGGTTTTTAGCACTACCCTCTTGCTCAGCTGGTCAGAAGCTCCCAAACCTGCAATTACAAATTTGACAATGAGAAAAAGCACATGACATCTGGATCCTGCACTGAGAACCACCTCCTCATCCCCTTCTCACACAAGTAAGCCAAATCTTGAGCTGTGTAGTGGCCTGTTGTATGACTTTTCTCATGATATTCATTAAAATTGACCTGTGTTTTTCTGCAGAGGACAATATGGAGTTACCAATGTTGGAAAGCAGGAGATTTCCCTGATTGAGGTTTCTGCCTACAATGACAGAGTCTTTGACCACAGTAAGAATTTTTTTTTATATCTCAGCTATTTTGATTTGCACAAGTTTTTCTAAAACAATAAGAACGCTGCAACACGCTATTAAAACTGCGCAATATGCTACTAAAACATTATCTAGTGATTTATTAATCATTCAGGCTCAGTTAGAAATAGAGCAAAGAAAATATCTCTAAAGCTGGAATTAGATTTTTGGATTTTTGTTATAGAAGTCTTTTGGTAAAACAAAATTCTCATGCAATGTCTTACAGAAGCCTGTTTAGAAAAACCAGGGTCATCTGCTTGGTGGAAACTTCTGCTCAGCATGTTGTCACTAGAAATGGTCTTTATGCAGCTTTGAAATAAACATAGGGTGTACGTGTTTCTTGCCCCAGATCATATTCTTCACAGTGTTTTGATAAGATTTTTAAACAGGGTGTACATTATGATTTAGAAGTGTGAATGAAAGAAGCATCGTCTCATCACAACTTGGTTGTTGTGTTTTAGGTAACATCGTTAAGGAGCTTCATATGGAAACCGTTGAGGACAAGAGCGCTGTCCAGGATAAAGAAGCAGCTCTGAATCTCATGAGAGAACTGGCTAGGCCTGAAATCGAGGGTGAGAAGAGGGCCCACCTCTTCCAATCCATTGTCTCCATGGTCCGTGGAATGAAGACTGAGACCCTGAGAGATGCCCTGCCTGAGGCCATCGGAGTGTCCCGCTTCCTGACCTACCAGATTCTGGTCCAGTGCGGAACCCCAGAGTGCAGCAGTGCTATCATGCAGGTCCTCAGGACCTTTGACACCACCTCCCTGGAGGTTGATGCAACAGTTTTTGCTCTGGGACTCATGTCAAATCCTTCTGGCCTCCTGATCCATGACATGCTGGAGATGGCCAAGTACAAACACAGCAAGCCCATCATGTATGCTCTGAGCAATGTTGTCAAGAGGTGAGGGGAATTACTCACTCCTAATTCTGAGGAAACATTCCCAAAACACTACATCTAAGTGTTTGTACCTCATGAAAAATTATTTAAACAATTATTTTTTTTTCCATCAACAGGTTTTACAAAGCTGAAGGAAAAATGATTCCTGAGATTCACTCCGTTGCTGAGTATATGGCTGCTGAGTTGGGCGACTGTACTGGAGACAAGGATCAGACTTTCATGACACTGAGGGTAGGCATCTCATCTGATTCCATAATACTGGAGATGAAAGCACTGAATTCAGTAAAGTTTGCACAACGTTGTAGATTCTGTGTACATGTATGAATGTTTGAGATGTGCAAATACTTCATGCTTTCAAACACTGGTAATTCCCAAAACCCGTCAGCATCTGTATCCCAAAGAACAAACACATGAGCGGGTTATAGGATGAAATTTAACTCATCCCAGCATGTCTGATCATGGATTATGTCTTTTCATTTTAGGTGATTGGAAACATGGCTCCAGCTGTGATTCCAGCCAGTCCTGCACTGAAACAGGCTGTGATTCAGTGTGTGCAGCAAACTGCAGCCAGCCACAGTGTGCAGCAAGCTGCTATCCAAGTATTCAGGCAGATTCCAGTTCCTCATGAGGTACGTCAAACATTTAGTCTGAAAGATTGTTGTTGCCAGTATTTCTGCTGTATTTTTTATTCTATTTTGTTTTGGTTTTCTGGTCACAGGACAGACAGGTGTTCATGCAGGTTGTTCTGGACAAGGCTCACCCTGTGCAAGAACGTATTGCTGCATATCTGGTACTTATGAAGGATCCACAGCCAAATGAGCTCAGCCAGCTGGTTAACACTTTGCCCAATGATGAGGACCAACAAGTCAAGAGCTTTTTCACCTCCCACATCACCAACATTTTGTCCTCAACTGACGCTGAAACCCAAGAGTAAGTGAGAAATAAATTATTTGAGGTTGACATGATTTTATCAACCGTCTGTGGTCTAAATGTGTTTATTTGTTTTCTAAGACTGAGACAGAAGATCTACGAGGCCCTGCAGGGTAATGAGATCGGACCCACTATGGACCCCATCAAGTATTCTCGCAACTACAAGATCGGCTCTCTGGAAGGCAACATGATCTTTGAGGATGCCAGCTACCTGCCCAAGGAGGTCATGCTTGACATGACTCTGAAGGCTTTTGGCTTTGAGATCGACATGATGGAGGTAAACATTTTAAGATAACTAACCCAAAATGTGCACAGAGTCAATAAGTGGCATTTTAATTCTGGAAAAACTTGCCATCTTTGCAGTTTGGCATGGAAGGCAAAGGATTCGAGCCAACTGTCGATGCCCTGTTCGGAGCAAACGGATTCTTCCCCGACACTGCCCTGAAGACAATGTACTTTGTCTCTGACAACATGCCCAACTCAGTCAGTGAGATCCTGCACAACATCGTGCCTGCTCTGAAGACGAACAGAATGAAGAGAGAGGTACTCAATGCAACCAGATCTCCAGATATTAATTTGATTTAAATAATCTGCGAAGTAATTTTTTTCATATCGACGTTTTGATAAGAGATGGTGTCTATTTGTATTCAGGTCTCCCAGAACCTGATCAAGGAGATTGGGCAAAACCTCAACAAACTGGTGACAGACCTGAAGGCTGCAGAGTCTCCAGAGGCAATGGTTTATCTGAGACTCCTGGGAAATGAGCTGGGATATCTGAGGACCAATGACATTGAGGAGTTGACATACTCTGCCGGCTTGATGATTGAAAGCATGTTGAAGATGTTCCCTCTTGACGTTAGTCAGAGTTATATATTCTTTAAGTGTATCAATAACAATGATTCAAAGGTATAAGTAATTACTTTTCTATATATGCATTTAATGCCCAGATATTATTTTATTGTCCACAGGTTATGAAGGCCATTATGACCAGACATGACAGCTCAATCTTTGCCCACTACATCTTCATGGACAATGAGTTCTTCCTGCCAACTGTCACTGGTGTGCCTCTGAGGATTGCCCTGTCTGGTACTTTTGTTCCTGGTTTCATTGGCGGACTTGACATTTCTCGTGACATGGTATGTATCCATAAATACATTAAAATTTTCTTTGTATTGTTTTTTTCCCCCAGTTCTTTATGACAGTTGCTAACCACCTACCCATGTCTTCACACAGAGCACAGTGGCCTTCATGCCATCTGCTGGCATTGAGTTTGTCACCCAGGTTGGCTCTCACATCCCTGAATATGTCAACTCTGGTTTGGAGATGCACACCAACATTTTCCACGAGAGTGGAGTCACTGCCAAGATCCGCATGGCACGTGACCATGTGAAGCTGACCATCCCTGCTCCAATGAAACCCACCAAGCTCATCAAAATGACGTAAGCCATAACTTTCCCTTTAAAAAGTACAACTTTAAGATATAACCTAAGAAAACAAAAATGTATTTTATTTTTGTTTCAATTGCAATGTAGAAACTCTCTGGTGGCAGTGACTGGATCAGAAGTGAAGACTATCCCTCCTCTGGTGATGGACAAGGTTGATGTTGATGAGTGCACCCCAGTCTTTGCTGGAATGAAATACTGCACCGCTCTGCAGTACATTGATGCTTTCTCTACTGAAACCGCTCCTTACTTCCCTTTCACCGGAGACAGCAAGTGAGTGCAACTTTCTACACCACCAGCATACAATTAAAAAGCAAGCCAAATTATTCCACTAATAAATACTTTCACATTTACTACATAGATTTGCTGTGGAGCTCCACCCTACTGGTGAGGTCAATGAATACACTGCCACTTTTGCCTACGAGCTCCTCAAGGAGGGAGAAGAGGGCCGGCAGAAGGTTGACACTCTGAAGTTTATCCTTAGAGCTGAAGGTAATGTGTAGATTTATTTGTTTGTTTAGGGGTTTTTTTGTTTGGTTTTTTTATCGTCTTTTTTACTTACACAAGTAAAAGAAGCACTGAGGTTCGAATATATCAAAATATCAACAACAGGTGCAGAGCCCACTGAAGCCAGAGCAGTCATGAAATACAACAGAAGGAAGAATGCGATCTCAGCAGACATCCAAATCCCTGACTACGATGTGGAGGCTGGGCTCAGGCTGGGCATCGTTGATGGAAAAACCAAGGGGAAAGGAACTCACTCCATCTCTCTTGATTTTGTAAACAAGAACATCCCACAGCTGTCCCTGGTTGGCCGTGCAAAGTAAGGAGTCAATTTTAAATCTTACAAAATAATAGTAACATTACCGTTATAAATGACCATATGTTGATTGATTTGGACTTCTTTCAGTCTGAAGGCCATGAAGGAAGGTATGCTGGAAGTCCAGCTTCTGGTGCCCTCAGTCAGTGCTGATGCCACTGTCACAGCCAATATTAAACAAGAAGAAGAATTGGAACTGGAACTTGAGAGTGAAATCAAGCTCATGGATGCTATCTCTAAGCAGAAACTTGAAATTAAATATGGTAATATTATTTTCTTATTTGCTTTTTTCTTCTTCTATAAGTTTGATATTTTAATCATGTTGATATGCATCACAAGAAATTTTGTCATTTTGATTAATGTTAGGCATTTCATTCAGATAAAAAAAAAACAACTAAATGAGGAAATTGAAAACTATGCTTTTGTCCAGGTTTTGGACATTCAGGATTCTATACTGGCATCTATGTGTAGATTCTATATGTAATAACATTTAATAATTGTTAGCATACAAGAGATGGTTTTCTTATTGTTACATATTTGCATAATTTCTGTGGGAAACTGAGGGCATTAAATGTTTTTTTCAGTTGAATATATGGTCTTTCCTGAAAATCAGATTTTTCCATTTTTCTTTTTTGTGTAATATTTAAGATGGCAGCAAGATTGAGGCTGAGATCAAGACTGATATGGAAACAAAGACCACCTCATTGCCAAATGGTGAATTTATTGAGCAGTATGGCAATGAGATTCTTGACATGCAGGTGGGGCAGACTGACATGAAAGTCCGTCACATCTTCAGGAAGTTTGTTGAGGTATACAACTCTCCTCGGTCACTTGTATTTCCTTTAGTAAAATTGTAATCAAATGTAAAACATTGTCTCTTTCTGACCTTTTTAGGCTGCAAACAACTACATGGAGAAGTATGGTGCCCAAATGTTCCCTTACATGCAGAACTTCAGACTCCCTGATATCCCTGAGATGTCCATGCCAGAGAAACTGTACCTGAAAACGTAAGTGTAAAGACCTCCACAGTGAGTGTTAGTATTAGCTGATATTTTTTCAAAACATTTACCTATTTATATCGGTGTTTTAAACAGTGATTCAAAGGGTGTCTACAACTTCAACAATGAGCGATTTACAATTACCATCCCACTGCCTCTTGGAGGAAAGTCAACAGATGAGCTTAACTTCCCACCAGCTCTGACCACTCCTAGTGTGTCCCTTCCCAAATTTGGGCTTGAAATCGTCTCCATGGAAATCCCCATCCCAGAGCTGGTTGTTCCGGAGAGTTTCACTCTGTCAATTCCTTTCTTTGGCAAAGCTGAGTTTTCAACATTGATGACAAGCAACCTCTACGATGTGGAGGCCTCTATGGCTGCCGGCAAAGATGTTGTGGAGCCACCAAGCTACTCAGCCAGATTTGATGTGAAAGGAACTTCCCCAATTGACATCCTCTCAGTCGCAGTTGAAGGTATTTCATTATTATCATTTAATTGAGATTTTTCTATTGTTTACTGCACTTGTAATAATCCTATAAGTTGTGTGTTTCCCATGTAAAACAAATTTTCAGTTAGTTTTCATTTTCCAGTCAAGAAAAACTCTAAAGCCCCCATGTAATTCAACTTTATATCTAAATGCTTTCAAATATTTTGTTATATGTTATAGTGCATATCACCAGTTCACCAATATCTGGCCGAGTAATGACAAAAAGAAACAATTATTTGTTATTTTCAATTGCATTTTGGAATTTATACATTTTCCTGGCCTCTAAATGTATACATATGTTTTATGCAACGAAATACTATCAAATTTAAAATATCATAGTCAATACACACTGGATAGGGTTATGACCAGGCCACAGGGGATGAAAAATCTGAGTAGATTGGACTTTTTAGAAATGATTATGTAAGATATTTGTAAATTATTAGGTGCAGTTAGCTTTGGTTGGTTTCATGGGGTCTAGTACAATAGTTAAATAAATTTTGATGCTCAGCCATAAATCATCAGGGGCATATATCTCTGATGTATATTTTTTCAATCAAAATTTTGCTGCAGGTATATACTCAAAGTTATTAGTTCTAAATTATGTTTTCCTCTTATCTTTTACTTTTAGGGTCTGGAATGGTTGCTACCACTGAGTCTATCAAGGCCCATGTGAAAGGTTCTTTGACCCATAAATTCATTGAAGCCAGTATTAGTATTGAGGAGGATGCAACCATCACAGATAAGGTTAATGTGAAATCTATCAGCAAGATCGAAGCCACAAGTCCATTTGGTCTTGACATTAAAGTAGAGCACACTGGTATGGCTGGAGCCAGCACTGATGAGATGAATGCTGACAACAAGTTTGAGGGAATGTTCAAAGCTGGGCCCATCTATGGCAAGACAATTTCAATCCAGTCATTTAGTGTCTTCCCCTTCAGGCCAGAAGCAAAGATTGAGTCTCGTATTGAGTTTGACTCCACATTTGTAAAAGCCCAAAACACAATTGCGGCTATGCTTGCCAGCGGCGAGTTCTTATTTGAGTCCAAAACCAATGCCTTTGAAGATGTCTTCACCCATGTTGCTGAGCTTTCCATCAAAGACAGCAAGCTGACTATGAAATGCGATGGAAGTGCCTTTGCTCTTGGTATGAAGATCCGCAACCAGGCAGAAGCTGCCGTTGGTGCTGGTGAAATTGTCATCAGAATGGAGACAAATGGAGACCACTCTGACAACCGTGTTTACTCTCTCATGACAGCCTTTCTTGATGTTAATGGCCTGGCTGTTGACTGTGATGCCAATGTGAAGCTCCTTGAGAATGAGGTCATACACAAGGCCACTTTGAAAATTAACAAGTTTGGTTTAACCACAAGTGGAATAACTACCCTCCAAAGCCCATTGTCCTTTGAAAACACCTTTAATGCTGGACTTGATGCCAAACAGGGTACTCTGTCTATTATCAACAAGGCTGCAATGCATGACATGAAGTTTGCCAATGCCAACACTATGACCATAACTCTCTCTACCTTTGACTTCAACTCAAAGGCTGAAGTCATTGCAACTGAGTATGCCTCTTACATTCATGACATTACCTTTGACCTCAAACCCTACACTGCTTCTGCAAGTGTGAACAACAACCTCAAATTTTTAGCTACTGACTTCATTAATGAGGCACAGCTAAAGGCAGAGCTTTACAAGATCGACATAACAGGAAGCATGAAGGCCAAATATCTTGAGGAAGAGATCAAGCACACCTACCAGATCAGTTATGCTGATTTGACTGCCAACGCAAAGTGCAGCACCACTGGAAAACTTTTTGGCACTCACATGAGCCACAACACCGAACTTGAAGTTATTGGCCTTGCTGCTAGGTTCAGCAATGACGCCCGCTTCAACTCCCAGCCAATGCGCTTTGACCACACCATTCGCTGCAGCGTTGTTCCTTTTGATTTCAATCTTGATGCCATTTTCAATGCTGATGGAGACATGACCATGTACGGAAAGCACAGTGCCCAGCTCTATGGAAAGTTCCTCCTTAGAGCAAAACCCCTGGCTTTTGCCAGCTCACATGAATGCAGAGCATCTGTGACCCAAAATCTAGATAATGGCTTTGTGCTTGACACCACATATGACAACAAGATGGATACGGTTATCTCACCACAAGAGCAGAAGATGAGTTTCAGAGTGAAGTCTAAAATGAATGAGAAAGCCTTTAATCAGGACATTGAAGTTTACAACACTCCTGAGAGAATTGGACTTGAGGTTGCAAGCACCATCCTCACAAACATCATCAATACAGCCTCTGACGATATCCAGGAGTTCAGCATTTCTGGCTTCCTCAAGTATGACAAGAGCACAGAAAGCCATACAATTCACTGCCCTCTGATTGAAAGTCTGCCTGTCTTTTTGGAAGGCATCAAGGGAATTGTTGTGAATGTGGCAGAGACTCTGCAAGACTTCATTAACAATGAGGATGTAAGGGCTGCATTTGAGGCTTTTCCCCAGCACGTCAGTGACTTTGTTACTCACATGAATATTGAAGACAAAATACTAAGACTGAAGCAGTACTTCAGTGACCTCACCCAAACCTTTATTATCTCCATGGAAGATGTGGAGGCTTCTTTGGAAAATCTGAAGATTGCTATTGAGAAACTGCTGGCTGATCTCACAGTTTACATTCAACACTATTCTGGTTTGATCAGGGACTTTATTGATAACAGCAACTTCCCTGAAAACATTATCCAGAGTATTCAGGAAGGATTGAAATCCTTTAATGAGAATTATGACATTAAGGCTGCAATTGTGTATATGATTGATACCATCAGAGAGATGATCAGTAACATTGACCTGGAAAAGCTGAGGGGAAGCAGCATTGCATTCCTTGAAGACATTGATGACAAGTATGAAGTCAAGGCTAATCTGCAGGCGATCATGACTGAGGTTAAAGATACAATTGAGGACTTCGATTTGGCTGCATTTTTTTATGGCCTGAAAAATGTTATTTCATCTGTCAATGCATTTATCATTGAGGATATTTTGCCAGAGATTCCCAAAGAGATTATCAATGATATCACAGATTCCATCAAAGAAATGATTCAGGACTTTGACATTGTCGGAAAGATCAATGCATTTTATGCCAAGATGAAAGAGTTGTTTGTACAGCTTGAGGTTGACCAAAAGATACAGGCTGTTTCGGAAAAAGCTGTAGACCTCATTAAACAATTCAAGATCGAGAATGGCATCAAGGCTGTTGTCAAAATGGTGAAGGATTTAGACATCCCTACCAAATTCCAGAATGCCATCACTTACTTGAAAACAACACAGGTTAAAGATATAATTGACCAACTCAGCATGTACATCGAAACTATTGTGCTAAAGCTGAAATCTCTGGATTACAATGACTTTGTGGCCCATGCCAATCAGGTTATCGCTGAGTACACCACTTATGTGAATGAGATGATCAGGACTCTTGAAATTCCCCAGAAGGTTGAGGCTACACGAGCATTCATCAACACAGTCTTGACCTCTATTCATGGCATTGTTGAAGGCCTAAGAGAATTGAAAGTTGCAGAAATTATCAAAAAAGCACAGGATCTCTTTGAACAGTTTGTGTGTGATCCCCTTAAGAAGGTTACTGACTACATAAAAGAAGAAATCAGGAATCTGGATTTCACTGCAGAGTTTTCCACGATTATGCAGTCAGTGGGCAAATACTATGAAAATGCCATGACCAACATCACTAAAATGTTCAACTTTATTGTTGAGATTGTGAAGGATGTGTTACCTGACCAGAAAATCATTGGTGAGATTCAGCAGATCATTGATGGGCTCCTTAATGAACTGAAGCAAGCTGAGATCAACATACCCACCTTTATTGTTCCACTCACAGATCTTGTTGTGCCTCCCGTGAAATTCAACATGGATTCACTGAACCAGTTTGTAATGCCAGCACAACTGGACATCCCTGAGTTCACCATCATGGGCATCTACACTGTGAAAGAAACCACAGTTTCTTATGATGCCATCAAGCAGAAAATCATTGAGCTCATTGACTTCATTGTAAACTTTAAGATCAGCATGCTTGATGTAGATGCTTTCTTTGGAGACCTGACTTTGAACTATTTCCCAATCCTGCCTGAGATCACCTTGCCAGAGATCACTTTCTCTGAGCTTACATTCCCTACCATCCCACAAGTGCCTGTAGAAAAGCTAGTTAAGTCTCTTCAGGTTCCTGAGATTCATCTGCCCACCATACCAACTGAGATCATGATCCCAGTCTTTGGTAAGCTCTATGGTGAGATCAAATTCCACACTCCCATCTATACAGTCAAGACAACTGCTGAGTTCAAAAACTCCACTGAGACTCAAATGACCCCTCTGTTCACTGGATTCTTCACTTCCCAAGGCACATCTCCAAGCTGGGAAATCCTCAGTTATAACCTTGACACCACTGCTCGAATTGTAGTGCCCAAAATGAAGCGCATTGTCCTTGCAGAGACTGTCAAATTTACCCATGTTGCTCTTGGAGTTGATCACCAGGGATCTCTCAGTTTCTATGGCAAATCTGCCCAGGCTCAAGCAAAGACCACAGTTAAGGTTTCTACCAGACCTTACACTGCTGACTTTATGAATACAGCCTTTATTGGTGTGGAATCGGGAATGACCGGCACTATTGATACATCTTACTCTCATATAATGAACATTCCAATTGCTGATATCATAAGTGAGGTTGCAGTAACCCAGAAATCAGTTGTTCGGCAAGAAGGCTTCACCTTCACTATGTCAGCTGACAACACAGGCACAGGAAAGTTTAATGGTTATGATGGCAACCACAACAGCAAGTTCCAAATGACATTCAGCCCCAGCATTGTCAGCCTTACTTTCTCTGGTGACACAGACTCTGCCATCTTGAAGATGAAACAACAGGCTACAGCCGAAATTGGTACCTTTAGCAATGTTCAATTCAATATCCGTAATGAGGCAGAGGCCCCATTCATCAAGAACAGTCTCATTGTGGCAATCGGACAGGCCAGCCTTCACGATATGAAGATTGAAATGAAAGCAAACCATGACACAGAACTGCAAGGTGCAGACAGTGGCACTTTCTCCAATGCAATCAACTTCCTAATCAGACCTGTGGAGTTTAACTTTGAGTTTCAAAACAAAGGTAATGCCAAGGTTAACATTTTCAGATCCCTGACTGCTAAGATAGATCTGCAGAACGATTACTTGGTCAGTTTCAACCATGACAGCCAAAAGATGAGCACACTCTTCCTGGCTCGCCTCAATCAGTACAAAATGTTCACCAACTTCACTCTTGACAATAACCAATATGAAGCTGGAGTCTTTGTTGCCATGGATGGTGAAGCCAATCTGGACTTCTTGAAATACCCCATCAGCATTCCTGAGATTGACTTGCCTTTTGTTGACTTCCATACTCCAGCTATCAGTGATCTAAACCTCTATGAGCAAACTGGACTGCAGAACATTTTAACAACTACTGAGCAGACTGTTGATGTGGATGCCAAGATTGTTTACCAGAAAAGCAAGGCTGCCCCAATTGTGATGGGTCTGATTCCCTCCATTGGTAACCTGATCACAGAGCTGTCCTTTAAGTCTGCCATGATTAATCTGAACGCCAATGCTGGACTGTACCCTGAAGATGATCTTGTGTTCCGCCTGGGTGCCACAACTGTCTCTGTGTTTGAGAGTCTGAAAGCCAAACTCGATGGTACCACCAGTCTGAGCACCAAGAGGGGAATCAAGTTGGCTAACTCCCTGTCACTTGTCAATGACCACATTGGAGGCAATCATGACAGCTCCTTCACATTTAGCCCTGAGACCTTTGAAGCTGTTGTGTCTGTAGCAACAGTTGGAAAGATAGTTTTCCCTATTTTCAACCTGGAAGCAAGCCAAAATCTGATTGCTGACACCAAGTCCAAAGCAAATGCCCTATCCACCTTCAAGATCAAGGGTGATATCAACATGCCAATGTTCAAAACTGTTGGCAAGGCTGAGGCAGACCATAATCTGAAACTGGAAGGAACTTTTGAATATGTTTCCATAGAGTCCATCACAAAAACGAACATGGATGGCACAGTATTTGAAAACTATCTTGTTGTAGGAATCATGGATAATGAGGCCAATTTCTACTTGAACAAAGATGGCCTCCGTTCTACTTCCAAGATTATTGCTGATGCCAAGCTGAACAATGGAGAGAAAAAAGTCCTTAGCATGGATGTAAACAGCAATTTGGACATTGAAGCCTCCATAAGTCGTGTCTATGTTGACCTGAAGCATGCTTGCAACAATGAGGCAAACCTCTTCGACTTCACCACCAATGGAAAGCATCTTGCACAGGCTACAATTGACTTAGCACCTATCTCCTCATTGAAAGCTAATATTGAGATTGATATGGCCCAGCCATGCAGCTTGGGGGATTTTAAATTCTTTGAAAAGGCTGTGGCTGATATGACCCCATCCAACCAGAAGACCTCCTACAGAGTCAAGTTTGTTAGCCCAGTATACACCACAGACATGAACATTGAAGTGGAGGGAAGTGCACCTGTCTTCAAGATTTTTTTTAAATCCTCTGCCACCTCTGCTTTTGTGGTCTTGGAATACGACTTGGATGGTGAGTTATAGAAATCCATTGAGTATATTTATTATCTTATGTTGCATGTTTGTCTAACCTCTAAATTTCATTTTATGTTTTTATTCCATTAGCTTCCAGCACACTCAACTTTGAGAATGACCTTCTGAACATGGTTAATAAGCTTGTCCTGACACACACTGACCTGACCATGGATGTCAGCCATGCCATTTCTCAAGCCCTAAGGTAAATATTTTCTGCATTTACCCACACCTTTCATATTTGCCTGTGATTTTCAAAATTTAAAGTAATTAACTTTTTTGCTTCTCAATCTAGGAGAAAGCGTCAAGCCGATGAAAGGTAAATATTTGCTATTTTTGCTAGTTCATATTTTACTTGAAATAAGTAATAGGTACAGAAGCAATACTTATTTTTCATTTTAAATGTTCTCTTTTTCTTCCAGTGTCTCACGCCACACAATGAATGTAGACATCACCAGTCCTACTTTCACTGATGTGAACCTTCGTTATGCTGCACACAAAGATGCTATCAGCGCTTCATTGTCTAGCCCTTCTGCTGGATTCCTTGGCCTTCAATTTAATGGCAAATCACTCTCCCAGATGAATGCCAGATTCTATGGCCGTTACCCTGTGAGTATAATCAACCTTTTTAATACAGCGGAAAATCAAATCTTGCAATCAAAACATGACTAAAATGATCTGTGTTTTATCTAGTCTGCCCCAGAAGCTGATGTTGACATCCTCGCCATCAGAACTTATAAGGATGCTGATAAGACAAACCTGCAAATTGTCTACACCATGGAAGCCCCTGAGGCAATGCTCAATGAGGTCAAGGCAAAACTTCCTTCCATCATGTCTTCAGTTAAAGCAATTGCTGACAAGTACCACATCACAGTGAGCATGGAGACCCTGAAGAACTCAGTCACTAAATACATAAATGATGCCTATGATATTGCAACCAACTATGATGCTCAGCTGAGCCAGCTGTCAATTTTCTTCAGAAACACCATTGCTCGATACCAGAAAACTGTCCAGACCTTCCTTGATGCAATCATTAAGGTATTGAGGGAGACCCACTTCAAACTGCCAGGGTCCGATGAGATGACCACTCTCCCTGAGCTCCTAAAGAAGCTGACCAGCACCATTTCTAGTATGCTAGATGTAACCATCAAAATGATCCATGAGAACACAGAGGAGTATTACAGCTATTTTGTTGAGAAGATAAGCAATGTCAAAGTACAAATGCCAGTTGGTGATGTAATCACTGGAGGACAGATCATTGATCAGGTCAAAACAGCTGTCAGAAAGATCTCTGATGAAGTGATGGACATTGTGAAAAACATGGAGAGTCTTGACACTATGCTAGCAAAGATAGGTGAGACCCTGAAGGCTGTTGTTGAGAAAACGCAGGAATTTGTTGACACAGTCAAGTCTGACTATCTAGACGCAGTGTTCATGAACATCAATGTACTCTATCGTGAGTTTGTGAAAGCCATTAAGAACATGGCTGACCAGATCCCTGCTTTCAGCATGGAGGAGTTCAACAGAGTGTGCGAGTCCATTGTGGACATGATCATTCAAGTGATAGACCAGGTCAATAATGCTGTAAATGGTTTTCTGCAGCAGACTTCAGAGGAGGCAAAAGCCTACATGAAAGTTACAGATGGAAAGCTTGAACTCAACTTTCCATTTCACTTCCAGCATTAAGTAACCTCAGCGGGCAGAAGTCTGCATAAGACATCCCCACCTTTTTAAGCACAAAAGTATGGACAGTTTAACAGTATTTATAGCGATGTGTGTCATTGAGACACCTGTTCCACCATTTTAATTGTCAATTTGTTCTGTACAAACACTGAACATGTAACATAAAAAGATGCTCATCTTTCAAATGAGAGTGAGAGTAAAGAATAAATGGCTATTAAATAAAACCTTTGAGTGTTGAGTTCATTGCTTTATTGTTTTTTGGTCTATACTTTAATTTAAACTTTACCTAAACTTTCTCTTTAGCAACACAATAAAGCTAATTGGTGTTACACCACAAGAATGTATGAAACACATTTAAAACATTTAAGTAATTCACATATTTCAAAACAAAGAGATTGATTGACTTCCAAAACTTTACTTTCTGAATTAAAAAGTCAGCATTCTGACCTCTAAAACTATCTCCCCTTCAAAGCAGCTTCATGGATGAGGCAAGGGAAGTGTTTTTTTTTTGTAGCACTGTGGATAAAACCGGCATGATGAACACCAGTATCTTCCATACACCTTTACATTTGTTGAATTCAGCCCTCCTTCAATATCTGTGTTCAACAATTTATCAGTGTTAACTGTGAGCATTCCCTTTCAGACCCTTTCAACTCAAACATAAAAGAAAAACCCAAAATAAAGTTAACTATATTAAAATTGACTTTGAAAAATAATGCAAAGTGAAAACTTACATACAGAAGACAAAAGTTTGTATACTTTCACCTCTTGCAGTGCTTTTGTTCTAATGTGGATGAATAAAGAATGACAAATAAAGTTCTTATTTGGATTTTAAGCATTTGCTGTATACAGCTAGGAATAGCTAAGTTTCTAAAAATATCCTTGCAAACAGTTGATAAAGATAAAAAAATTGGCCTGAATTATATTCAAACCTGATGAGTCAGTGTGGCCGGTCCAGGCCGCCTCTTGTTTGCTAATTGCTGCAAGCTCCAGCTTCTCCTTGACCTTGATTTGGACAAAGTGGCAGAGAAAAATAAAAAATGTGTGTTTTCTGAGAAACCGGTATTAAGTTACCTTTGTGTATGTTATAGATATAAAAATCTTCTCTAACTGATCATGTCTAACAAAATGTGGGACATGTCTGTGTTATGGACTTATAAAAATCCATTTGAGCTGTAGTTTTGTGTACATGTCAGCAGGTGGCATCATAAACTTACCAAACCTGTCAACCTTTTACCAGTTGCTGAAGAATCTTTATAGATAACATAGTAAGAGCAAAGAGACTGCTGTGCTATAAACATCCAGTTATTTAAAATTCTTCTCATTAATAGCTACCTCTGACTAAAACATTATGTACTGCCGAAAATCTATGTTGTGATTAAGGAACCTTCATTTATGAAACTGACCCAATTTTACATTTGTTCAGTGGAGGGCCAGTGCAGA
>JBBDHI010000024.1:14814792-14833040 GCA_037177115.1 Craterocephalus stercusmuscarum
AATATGGGCATTAAAGACATGGATTTATAACATCTTTTTTTGTTTTTACTCAAAGTCTCTTTAGAATCTAATAAAATGTTGCAGACATCTCTTCAACAGTTGGCTTACTTATATGAGTATATTTCATCGTTGATGAAGGTCCTCACTGAAATGTGATGTTTAGATACGCAACAGAATATTTTCTAATGAAATATCAAATAATTTCTCTAAATTTCTGAAATCACACATTAAAACTTAAAAAATGTTAAACTTAAGAAGAAAAAGAATTCTCATTTGTGCTTTGAATTGGTTTTAGTGGCCAAAAGATACAAGAACTTCAGGCGGTTTGTCTACAACTATGAAGCCGAGACCTTTAACACTGTAAATGGAGCAACGGACAGAAAGAGCGGCGCCAAAGTCTCCTGCACAGTAAGTATCTAAGACATATTCATACCAGCTAAAAACAAAGCGCATTGCCTTATATAAATATATTTAATCCTCTGCACAGGTTGAGGTCGACGTGCCCCAGATGTGTAGCTTCATCCTTCACACAAAGGAGTGCTCTTTGAGTGAGATCTTCGATGTGAACGATGAAGGGAAGCCAGTGTACCGCCCTGCTGCTGGAGCTTTCAAAGCTGAGATGGCCAAGTAAGATTTTTTAATTCTGTGTTTTGTTTTGGTGCGAAAAATGGGCACCATAAATACGATAACAATAAAAAAAAAAGAGTGATTGAAAATGTCAGGTTGAAAGCTATGATCTGGATCTCTATGTCTCAAAAGGAACCCTTTGAAGATTGTGGTGGAAGGACGGACTGATGTCAAACTCTACCCTGAGGACGATGAGCCTGTCAACATCCTGAACATCAAGAGAGGAATCGTCTCTGCTCTCATGGTGCCTGACATGGATGAAGAGGAGAACAAAGAAATGGTAGCTCTTCCCTTTTTTTTTTTTTGTCATTTATTATTTAGCGATGACAACTTATTTGGGCCAAATAGAGCTTGAACATGCGTTGTTGCCGTGTACAGTAAAATAAGTTGCACAATAAGCAGATAAGCCGCCCCAGTCATCAGTGATAAATTCCTTCTTGTAACATCATGTTCTCACTGTGAAAATCTTCAGCCACAGGTCAAAGTCCTAGATAACTTTATCTGTCTGCTGCCATCACCTGCTCCCACAGTGGGGGTTAATCTTTCAGGTTCATTGATTATCTGATTTAAAGAGATAGCAAAGGACAGAAAGCACATTTACGTCTCCAACTGTTGCATTGTTGTGTTTGAGTTGTTTTAAAGAATCTTATTATTGACAAGGCCTTTTCATCTTTTTCAGCCCACAGTTCATGGAGTGTGCTCCACCGATCTCACTGTCAACTCCAGAGATGACGTTGCTACTGATGTGACCGTCAGCAGGGACCTGTCGGCATGTGACTGGTTCACTGCCCGCAGACAAGACACCAGTCCTCTGGCCCTCATCTCTGGCATGGTGAGAGCTCCGACAATTTCATATTGTCACAATTTAATTAGAATAAATGTATTTCATGTTGCAAAACAGAAAGTTTACATTGAAAGTTCTATCTCATCATCTCACAAAGCAAGTATTTTGTTTACTTTCTACGATCAGAACTACCCCTTGTCCAAGATGATCAGCAGCACTCAGACCTGTAACTACAGGTTTGACAGCCAGAAGAAGCACATGACCAGTGGAGTCTGCACGGAGAAACACATCTTCCTGCCATTTTCTCACAAGTAGGTTTATACTCCAATTTAATATTTTTTTTCCTAAAAAGACGTCTTTTTCCTGTGTTTTAATCTTTTTGACTTTCCTCTCCAAAAACAGAAATGAATATGGAATTTCTGCCCTGGTGAGACAGACTGTGACTCTGAAGGAGATGGCCAAGATCAACGACAGGGTCTTTGACCACAGTGAGTGCTCCGGTGTTCAGAACATGATTTAAAAAAAACAAAAAACATTTCTCTGTGTAATGAACATGTGCACACTTCTTGCACTCACAATTCCTTTTGTAACTCTAAACAGCTGAGGCCAACCTCAAGCACCTGCCCATGGATGTTGCTGAAGACAAGTCCCTGAGCAAGGAGGCTGTCACCTCCACTCTGCAGAAGTTGAACGAACTGGGCAATGAGGGCGAGAAGCGTGCTGCACTCTTCCATGAGCTTGTGTCCGAGCTCCGTGGCCTGAAAGCTGACATCCTGAGCTCCAGTGTGAATGAGATGATGGACATCTCCAGTGCCCTG
Organism: Craterocephalus stercusmuscarum; assembly: GCA_037177115.1. NCBI lineage: Eukaryota > Metazoa > Chordata > Actinopteri > Atheriniformes > Atherinidae > Craterocephalus > Craterocephalus stercusmuscarum. The sequence goes on from JBBDHI010000024.1 coordinate 14,817,022, forward strand.
ACATGGCAAGCTCTTGCTCAGTGCGGTACCCCAGAATGCACCAGTGCCATGCTAACGGTTCTCAGGACCTTTGACGGTGCTGCCCTTGAGGTGGATGCTGTTGTCTACGCCCTGGGCCTGCTGTCCAACCCCTCTCGCACAATGGTGAAAGACCTGCTGGCAATGGCTCAGTACAAACAGAGCAAACCCATCATGTATGCCTTGAGCAATGTAGCCAGGAGGTAAGAGAAGTTGTCCTCAACACTGGCGCAGAAAGACCATTTTCTTTGCTGTGAATTTGTAGCTTATCACTAAAGTCTCCGTTTGTTTGTAGACTGTACAAATCTGAAGGAATCACCCCAGAGATCACCGCTGTCTCTGAGTTCATGGCTTCCCTTCTGGGTGAAGACTGTGCAGGAGAGAAAGAGCTGACCTTCCTGACCCTACGGGTAAGCTATAAGCAGCTAAACGCATCTCCTTTTGTTAAAATGTCCACTTTCATCATATTGATGACTTTCTTCGCTATTTTACCAGGTTATTGGCAACATGGGAGATGCGATGGAGGCTGTTGACCCTGCTATTAAGACCACCATGGTGAAGTGCATGAGACAACCTGCAACAACTTTGTCTGTGCAGCTGGCAGCCATCCAGGCTTTCAGGCGCATGTCTGTGACAGATGAGGTAACTTCCCGGTTCACATGACCGTTTCCCTCTAGTTTTCAGTTTTCACATGTGATGTTTCCTTTGGGAAATTGCAAAGACGGAAAAAGTCACTGCTGTTGTTCTGTCCAGATTCGCTCCAATCTCCAGAGAGTCAGCCAGTACCCCAAGGGTGCAGTGCAGAAGCGCCTGGCCGCTTATCTGATTCTGATGAGGAATCCCGAGGACAGCGACATTGAGATGGTGAAGAAGATTCTCATGCAGGAGCAAAACGCGCAGATCAAGGCGTTTGTGTCCTCCCATATCTACAACATCATTTCCTCACCTGATTCTGAGACTAAAATGTGAGAATAAATTACCTTTACTCTCTAAGCTTTATTTAATTTAAGTACTGTGTTGATTTCATCTCCCATCTAACCGTTTTGCCTTTATGTCACCTCAGGCTTGGCAAGAAAATCCTTGATGCCCTGCAGGACACCGATGTTGCCACACACTATGACTACACCACCAAATCCCGCAACTACAAGTTGGGCGTAGCACATGAGAACATGCTGGCCAGCATTGAGGGTAATGTCATTTTTGACCCTAGCAACCAGCTGCCAAGGGAAGTCTTGCTGGAAACGACCCTGAAAGCTTTTGGCTACAGCGTGGATATTTGGGAGGTTTGTGGAATATGGTACATTATGATAATTAACTGGTTTGGTCTCTGTAAGTTTAACCAATCAGGCAAATCACATAGAAAACCAGTTCTATTTCTTTATGTCATTTTTTCTTTGTTTTCTTTTTTTGTATAGTTTGGCATGGACGGAAAGAACTTTGAGCCAAGCATTGAGGCTCTGTTTGGAAAGAATGGCTTCTTCCCTGATACTGTGTCTAAGGCTCTGTACTGGGCTGAGGACAAGATGCCACCAAAGGTCAGAGAAGTTCTGGAGAAATGGATCGCTCCCCTGAAATCAGAAGGACAAAAGGTATTATATTATATGTAAAGCTCTGGGTATTTTAAACATTTAAAATATTTCCACCACAGCTCACATGATGGCTCTTTCTCACAAGGTTCCTGAAAATCTTATGAGAGAAATTGGCCGCAACTTCAACAAGCTGGTAAAAGATCTGCAGAGTCAAGATACCCCAGAGGCCATGGCCTATCTGAAGATCATGGGAGCTGAGCTCGGCTACATCAAGGGCACCGACATGAAGTTTATTGCCCAAAATGCAATGATGTATGCAGATATTTTCATGAGGATGATCCCCACCAAGGTATCGTTCTATATATATGTATATATATATATTACATACATACATATTTTTATTATCTCAGAGAGGTTAAAATATTGGACTTTATTTTCCACCAGGCTTTTACAAAGCTCCTATCAAGCACTGACAACGAGATGTTTGCCCACTACATCTTCATGGACAACAAATTCATCATGCCATCAGCTGCTGGCATGCCTCTGCAGTTCGGTCTGTCCGGTATCTTCGCGCCTGGGGCTAAAGGAGGCCTTCAGATTGCTCCAAGAATGGTACAACTAAGTTGACTTTTAAATGATCGATTGTAAAAGTGGTTGCCAATTTTTATTCAAACTCATCTATTTAAATGTGTCTTTGCATTGACAGAAAGAGCTGGTGTTCAGTCCCTCAGTTGGAGTTGAGTTTGTGACTCAGATGGGCATCCACGTACCTGAGTTTGTTGTCTCTGGTGTTGAGATGCATACAAGCATGTACCACGAGAGCGCCCTCAATGCCAAGATCACTATGGAAGAGAACCAGGTCAAACTTTCCATCCCTGCTCCACAGGGCACCACCAAGTTCTTCAGAATCAGGTGACAAAAATCATAACCACTCATTTTCATGTTTGATAATACAAATAATTCCAGACTAAGCTGAATTGTCATTATGTTCTGCAAAGTTATCAGGATTTAAAATGATCTGAATGATTTTTCTATCTTTACTAATAGCAACAAGGTACATATCATGGGTGCTGGAAATGCTCCAGTGATCCCACACAGACTGGGTGAGTCAAGCTGCAGCCCTCTCTTCTCTGGAATCAAATACTGCACTAAAAACCTTCATGTTCGTGATGTTGATGAGGCCACCGCTCCTTACTTCCCCCTGAATGGAGAGACAGAGTAAGTTATTTTGACTAATTCATGTTCAGTGTTTGCAGTTGTACTGTAGAAACACAGTAGCCACACAGACGATGTATGTCAAAACTAAGCAGAACTTTTATTTTACTGTAGGTTTGCTATTGACATCCACCCTACTGGAGATGTGTCTGAGTACACAGCCACCATTGCCTATGAGCTCCTCGGTGAAGGAAAAGATGGCCGCCAGACGGTTGATTCTTTGAAAATGACACTGAGAGCTGAGGGTAAGACCTATTTAAGAATATTTTATCAAATTATATTCCAGCTGTAATGTTCCTTCCAGTTTTGTGGAGTTACAATAGTCAGAAGCAAATCTATAATTGCTTTAAAATCTGTTATTTCAGGTTCTCAGTCATCAGAGGCAACAGCCACCATGAAATACAACAGGAACAGGAACGTTTTCACCACTAAAGTTCAGATCCCTGATTTTGATGTTGAGGCTGGCATTAAAATTGGCACGACAGACAACAGTGCAAAGGGTAAATCCCTCACACTCGAGATCTCCAACAAGAACGTGCCCCAGCTGACTCTGATTGGCCAAGCCAAGTAAGTAACTTATTTGACCCCCCATTAAATGCCTTTCTGTGACCTGTGATTCCAAAAATGTCACATATTTTATATGGAGGCACTGACTGCTTGTATTTTGTATCACAGGCTTCAGGCCATGACTGACGGCCTGCTGCAAGTCCAGCTGTTGGTCCCCTCTCTCAGGACTGATGCTACCATCAGTGCAACAATGAACAAAGCTCAGGGACTCACAATGCAGATCAAGAGTGATGTTAAGCTCCCAGAAGTCACCTCCATTCAGGCAGTCACTTTCAAATATGGTATGTTTGTTAGACAATGATGGAAGTCCTCTTCAGACACTGTCAATCTCAAAATTAAATGTTAGATTAAATTGCAAATTCATTTCTATTTAAGGTGAAGACCAGGCTGAGATTCATCTGATGTCCAACATGAATGCTGAGACAAAGATCCCAGTGCATTACACTGAAGCCCTTCAGATCTGGCTCATGCAGTTTGCAGAGGATGTCATGGACCAGCAGGTTGTGAACACTGACATGAAACTGCGTCACATCTTCAACAAGGGAATTGAGGTGAAAAGATTACTGTCATAGTAAAAATTGCAAAAACTTAATTAAAACTCAATTTCTTGTCTCTGCTTTCCACATTATAATATTTTTCCTTTTTATTTCAAAATTAGGCCAGCAGCATCTGGATGGACAAGATCTCGGCTGATGTTCCTTATCTTATTGATCTGAAGGAACAAATTGCTACTGTGACAATCCCATCAGTGCCTGAAAACTTGTTCATGAATTTGTAAGTATATTTGGATTTGCAGCTGTTTATATTTATCATCTTTATCCAAATACAATCAAACATTTTGAACTTTTTTATTTCTTTTTTTATTATTTCTTTATACTTGAACATATTTTCTGTCATCTTTTAACCAGTGAAAGCACATTCAGATACCAGTTCAACCAGAACCGCTTCATGATCACCGTCCCTCTGCCTCTTGGAGGAAAATCATCTGAGGAGCTGAGAATTCCTCCTGTCATCACCTCCCCACAGATTTCCTTGCCTCAGCTGGACTTTGAGCTTGCCCCTCAGGAAATCCAGATTCCAACTTTTACCATCCCCTCTGAGTATGATCTCACCCTGCCCCTGATGGGAATGGTGGAAGTGTCTGCAAAGGTCAACAGCAACTTTTATGACTGGGAGGGAATGGTTATTGCTGGTAACAGCACTTCAGACTCTCCGAGCTACGTGGCAAAGATCAGCATCATGGCTGAAAGTCCAATCAAACTACTCTCCTTCTCAGCAGAGGGTAATTTATTTACCTTTATTCTTTTTAAATATGTTTGTGATCTAAAATCACAGAAGCAGTTGATGCTAATTACTATTGCTCTGATTTTTCTGCTTTATAGGAACCTCCAAAATCACCGACACAGCAGAGAAAACTATTGAGCTCACGCTTGACGGATTGCTGAAACACATGCTCATTACCACCGGTTTTAATGTGCTGGAAAGCATTGCTGTCACAGACAATGTGCTGACAACAGGTCGCTTCAACATCCATGCTAAAACTCCTGTGGGTCTGGACACCTCAATGACTATCACCACCCAGCTGACCCTCGACTCCACCATGCTCTTTGGAGACATTAACACAGATGGAAGTCTGACTGTTGGACCCATGGCTGCCACCACCACCTATCTCCACACCTTCTCTGTCGAACCAGCCAAGAAAGAAGCAAAGATGGAGAGCACACTGAGGGTGACTTCTGAAATCCTAAAGCTTACACATAAGATTAAGGCCACATATGAAAATGAAGAATATCTTTTTGAGTCCAACACCAATGTGAACTGTGACCCCATTAAGCACACTACCAAAATAAACCTTAGCTTAAAGGATGCCAAGCTCTCAATCCAGTCAGATTCTGTGACCAAGGCGAATGAGAGGATGCACCGTAGCCAGCTGGAGATCTCTGCTTCTGAAGGTCAGGCAACCCTCAGGATAGAGAACCAAGCTGATGACACAGAGAACCGCGCTTACTCCTTGCTGACTGGAGTGTTGAAGCCCTCTGGTTTGGAGATCACCGCCGATGCCTCAATGAACATCTTCTCAAGCCTTGCTTCCCACAAAGCCACTTTGACCTTAAACACAAATGGTCTGACCACCAGCTGCACAACAACTGCCCAGCATAGCCCTGTGACATTTGAGAACATTTTCCATGGTGGAGTGGACACCTCTGGCGCCACTCTGTCTCTCACAACAAAGGGAGCCATTCGTGACAACAAAGCAGAGCTCACTGTTGAGGGAAAGCTTGCAAGCACAGAAGTCTATCTCAACAGCATGTTCAATGGTAACCTCTTTGACATGAACAGCATGAACAGAGTGAATCTTAGACTGAATGAAGATGGCTTGGTCCTCTTTAATAACATGGTCGGATCTATCAGGGAGATGAGAACTGAAAATACCAATTCACTGTCTCTTACACTGAGATCGTTCACCCTCCAATCCAAGACTAAGAACTTCATAGATGACAGCAACTCCTACATGCATGACATCACAGTCAACATGGAGCGTTTCACTGTCTCAGCTATTGTGAAGAATGACCTGAAGGTGTTGGCAGTCAACTTTGTGAATGATGCCCTGTTCAAGGTGGAGCCCTACAGCATGGAAGTGGCTGGAACACTGATGGGAACCTTCAAAGAAGAAGAGCTCAAGCACACTTATGAAATCAAATTTGTTGACATGGTCCTCTCTGCAAAGTGCAATACCAACGGAAAGCTCCTGGGGTCCCACATGACACATACCACTGACATGGAGGTTGCTGGACTTACTGTTAAGTTCAACAATGTGGCAAACTTCAACTTACCATCTCTTCGTCTAGACAGCACTGTCAATACAGTAGCTGCACCCTTCACTCTCAACATTGATGCCATTTTCAACTCAAACGGTGCAGTGTATGTGTATGGAGAGCAGAGTGGTGAGCTTTACAGCAAATTCCTTCTGAAAGCAGAACCCACACTGTTTACACAGTCATTTGAGTACAGAGCCTCTAGCAGCCATAAAATCAAGGGCAGACCCACAATCAAGACCAATATGGATAATAAGTTCAACAGCATGCTGAGCCTCCAAGAACAGAGTGTCGAACTGAAGATGACATCCACCATAAATGAGCACACTTTTGACCAAGAAATGAGTGCTTATAACAATCTAGAAAGAATGGGTATTGAAATGAAGGGAGCAGTCTCAACTCCATTCTTCAGCGAGGACAAAGAGGATTATGCCATCTCCGGATTTGTGAAATATGACAAGAGCAGTGATAGCCACTTCATCCAGATCCCATTCATCGAGCACTTGCCTGTAGTCATTGAAAACATGAAGACCACTGTGATGAAAGTGATGGACCAGAGCATTGAGATGCTCAGAGACATCAACACCAGATATGAAATCAGTGCCAAGTTTCAGGGCAAAGTGGCAGAATTGAAAGAGGTCATTGACAATTTTGACTTCAACCTCCTTGTTCAAGATCTGAGAAAGTTCATCAACTCTGTGGAGAATTACATCACCAACCTGGCCTCCAAATTCCCGGCTGACAAAGTCATGGATCTGCTGAGATCGATCAAGGATGAGGTGAGAGCTACAATCCAGAAATACAACGTTCCCAACAAGCTCAATGAGATCTACACCAAATTTGAAGAGTTTCTCTCAAACTACGAGGTTGAAAAAATGATTGCTACCTTCATGGATGAGGTTGTCAAAATCATGAAGCAGTATCAGGTCAGAGAGAACATTCAGCATGCATTCAATGCCCTCAGGTCAATTGACATCCAGCCTTTGGTGAAAAAAGCTATGATGCCAGTTCAGGAGCTTGTGGATGAGCTATATTCCTTTGACTTCAAGCAGCTGGTTGATGACATGAGTGACTATTTCATGAGAATGATCCAGAAACTCAGATCCTTTGATTATGACACATTCGCCATGGAGCTGAAGGAGAAAGTTGCAGAGATGAGTAAGATTCCCTGTTTTGGAAAACTGTACAGTGAGTTCAGAATTACCTCACCTGACTACAAGTTTAGAACCACTGCTGACCTGGAAAACATCACAGTCACATCAGAAACACCAGAGTTCAAAATTAACCTCAACTCACAGGCTGAATCCACTCTAAGAGCCCTTGACTTTACTGTAGATGCCAGCGCACATTTTGCTGCCCCCAAAATGAGTCGTTTGTCCATCATTGAGAACATCAAGGTTGATCAGTCTTCATTTACACTTGACCACAAGGCAACAATGACTCTCTATGGCCTGTCAGCTCAAGCTTCTGCTGAAACTACTGCAAAAGCCACAACTGAGCTCTATGCTGCAGAGCTTGTCAATAAAGCATTCTTTGCCATGGAGGATGGAGTTTCTGCCACCATGGAGACAAGCTACAACCATGACCTCAACATGCCACCCCTCAAGATCTTCTCCAAAGCAATGATTAACCAAAAGACTATCTTCGGGCTTGAAGCTGGCACCATCCGCATTACCTTTGACAACCAGGCCAATGAAAAATATGATATTCAGGACTTCTCTGATGAGGCAAGCCACAAGAGTGACCTGGTGGTTACCTTTGATCTCCACACAGCCAAAATGACCTTCAATGGAGAGACAGGCTGCAAGAACTTCAAGATGAATCAAAATGTTGATGCGGACATTTGCATCTACCGCCATGCCATCATTGAGGCCAAGTTTGAGACTGAAACACCTTTCATGAAGAACAGCATTGCAAAGGTCAAGTTTCAGGCTAAGGTTGAAGACATGAAAATCGATTTCACTGCCTCTCACAATGCAGAGCTGGATGGTCAGATGGAAGGAACTCTCTCAAATTCTGCCCTTGCTTTGATTACACCTACAGAGCTTGTGTTTGACACCAAGAACAAAGGAAATGCCAAGGTTTTTCTTCCTTTCAAGCTGTCTGGAAAGGTGGATCTCCAGAATGACATCACTTTCACCCTGAACTCTGAAGTGCATCAAGCAAGCTGGACAGGTGTGGCTAGATTCAACCAGTACAAATACTCCCATTTCTTCTCCATGGAAAATGGTGAAAGGGAAATTAACATAATTTCTCAAATGAATGGGGAGGGAGATTTTGAGATCCTGAAGGAGCCCTTCACCATTCCTGAAATAACTCTACCATTTGTTGACATGACCACTCCAAAAGTAGAGGATTTCTCAATCTGGGAAGACACTTGCCTGGGCTACCTCCTGACCACAACTCAGCAGACATTTGACATGAACTCCAAGTTCAAGTATGTTAAGAACCCTGACATGATCACCATTGACATTAATGTAGATCCAGTCATCACTGCCATTAATACCAACTTCAAAGCACTTCACAAAAAAGTATTGATCAGCAAGGACAAAGTCGCTACCATCCTGGCTTCATCTTATGATAAAGCAAAGGAAGAGTATGAAAAGTACAGCATTGAGCTGCCCAAAACCATTACAGTTCCTGCCTATAAAGTTCCAGTGGTAAATATTGAGATGTCCTCATTCATAATTCCCGTGCCTGATGTCACTGTCATCACAATGCCCACCCTGCATGTTCCCTCTGCCCTCAGCAAGATGACTATCCCAAAGATCACCCTGCCCAAATTTTACAGCATCAAAATCCCAGTAATGGGTGATCTGACATACGAGCTCAGCATGAAAACACCTATTGCCACACTCCAAACTGATGCCAGCATCCTCAACCAGGACGGCCTCAAGGTCAAACTGGATGCCTCCTCAACCTCTGACTTTGAGTTGCTGGCTGGAAAGATTGAGGGCAACACCAATGTGAACACAGTGGGTGAATTTAAAATGGCCTCTGCCATGTCTATTAAACACGTACTGCTCGAGGGAAACCATGAAAGCGATATCATCTTAAGTTTTGAGAATGTCGAGACCTCCATCACTAACTCAGCCAAGGTCCTTCTGCCTTATTCGACTAAGGAAATCTACCAGGTGATTACTGGAAATCCAGCGGAAGGCCTTGTTGTCTCCATGTCTTCTCCATCGGCAGGACACATTGCTGTTCAGGTGCAGACCAAGAGGCCAGCCCAAGTGAAAGCAAGAGTCTACGGTCGCTACCCGGTAAGTAAACATTTAAATATTATTTGTCTCTGAAAAATACCCCACTATGTTCTTAAAGATCTCTAATTATGTTTCATATCTATGTTTTTAACAGACTGAGCCTACAACAGACATCGACATTTTTGGTGTGAAGATGTCTGTGATGGACTCTGAAAAGCTGAACCTTCAGACAACCTGGAACACTGAGATCCCATATGAGATGATGCTGGAACTGAAGAAACATGTGCCCATGGCCACAGATATGGCATCTGATATAGCAGAAATTACCAACAGAAAGATAAACAGGCTTGTGAGAAATCTTAAAGGTTCATTTGAAAAAGCTAGAAAGCAGGGTAAAGAAATGTTTAGCCGGGCTATTGACTACATAGCTACAGTAAATCCCTCTGATGTCATGACAACTGTCTCAGAAAATACCATTATGATTCTCAATGAGTACCAAAGGAAATTTGAACGTGTTCTTGATGCTATTGTTAAATTCCTAAGTGAGACCAAGTTCCAGATCCCTGGCTATGAACAGAGACTCTCTGGAATTGAGGTCTACCAGAAATGTAGTGCTTTTGTTGCTGATGTAACTGAGGAGGCTCTTGAAAAGATTCCACAGTATATTGCCTCCATGTTTGCTGCAGTCATTGATGAATTCCAGGCCATTGAGTTCACCCTTCCCGGATCTGAACACGTTGTCCGAGGGAGAGAAATTCTTGATGACTTGTTGGTAGCTTTAAAGAAAATCCAGCACCAGATGATTGTGACTGTGAGGAAACTTGGTGAAATCCAGTTGGACGGCATCTTTAAGAAAATTGCAGCATTTCAGAGGTTTGCCATTCAGCAAAGTGAGAGGCTTCTCCAAACCCTTAAATCTCAAAATTTAGAGAGCCTCTCCACCTTTATGACCGATGTGTACAATGATGCCATTAACTCCCGTGTTCTGGCTGATGTTGTTGAGCAGGTTGAAGAAATCCACAGAGTCATTGTGGAATATCTCAGATCTGTGTCAGATAAAATCCAAAACATTATGGCCGACATGTCCACTGAGCAGCTTAGAGCTGACATCCAGTCTTGGATTGATTCATCAGTAAAACGCATTAACACTTTCCACAACAATGTCATCAGAGGCCTTCAAGAAAAAAGCAAGAACATTGAACCATATGTAAGAGTAGGTGACAGAAAGATAGATGTGGACATCCCCTTACCATTTGTTGCCAGATTCAACTAAGTGACCATGGCTACAAAAAAATTAAAACAGTGTTTCTATTAACAACAACATAATAGTCAATGTATTACCATAACAAAAACTAAGCTATATGTTAACAATGATGTCTTATACCTGTCTCTTTGCTGTTTTCCATGTAATTTTGCTTACCATTTAACAGTAGGCAATGGATCTGTTCCCTCTGTGTTTCCTTTGTGTCATGTACTATTTAAAAACCCATGTGGGTATCAATAAATACAGTTTGTATTGCATAAACCTCTGCGTATTTCTTACATAGAATCGATAAGCCTCTTTTCTGACAATGTCCTCTGATATGATTTGTAACCCTTATAAAATTAAATTCAGCTCCTTCAAAACAAATCAAATGTGTCTTTTAAAACTGAACACAATCCACAATACATCTCTGCCTCCTGCCAAGTCATTTTTATCCTCATTTTTAAATTTAGATGAGACAAAAATAGCAAGAACCTTTGTGGCATCCATGCTTTCTTAACATAAAATAGAGAATGAGACAGCTTACAGGCACAAAGAACACCTTAAAAAGTGGAGTATGAGTAAAATGGTGTGAACCAACTCCAAATCAAAGAATGCAATCTTAGACATTTAAAATGAAAAGAAGGGCCCGTTCCTGCAGAGGATGATTTATAGACGGCCTATTGAAAGCATCCTCACCAGCTCAATGACTGTGCAATATACTAACTACATAGCAGTGGCACATTATTGAGCTGGAACTTCCACAACTTAATATAATTTACATCAGTCGAGAGGGGAAGGAGCCCTACAGCATTAGTAGGGACATACCCCACATAGAGCACTGTTTGAACTGCCATACCCCCGTTCACATATTGTCATGCCTCCATCCTTCCTCCATCCCCTTTAAAGACTGAACTATGAGCACCAAATTTAACTGCAGTCTATATAATAGGATGATTCTGAAAAGTGTACAAACTCACAAGTTTGGGGATGTTTACACTTTATAGAGAAGCCTATCTCTTACAATGAAATAAATATATTTTTTTTATTAGTTATATTCTATCACCATAGGCAAGAATTGTACTTAGAACTTAATAGCCTGCATTTGCAAACCATAAATATGCAACACTCTGTCAGTATGCAATTGTGCTCATTTTATCAAGGTTTAAACTTTAATGCAATCAAAAGCCATCATATTATCACTGAAAAGACTGAAGCTGACAAACTTTTCTGCAGCAAAATGGACACAAAACATTTTCTCCTATCATTAGTCTTAAATGTACAAAATATCAGTGAAAGTATCCTGGTAAATGCAGAAATAATATAAAAATGCACCAGATTCATAAGAAAATGGGGAGGTCACATATTTGTAAATCAATCAGTGCCTCTTTAAAGTAGTGTTCATATGTGGAAAATGAAGCAAAACGTTGGAAAAGTACAAGCATTGATTTCTTTATTGGCGTTTCCAAAACAGCACCACATGTTCCTTTACACTCTGTCTAGTTTTTCCTCACAAAATTTTCACTGATTGAAAGGTACCATTCTACCACAGAAAGTCCTTTACAAACACAACGGTGTGGCACATTCAGTGTCTTCCTTCACCAGGTTTTTAGCCAAATAAAGAAGAGGAAAACTGCAATGTCTGGCCTGTGTAACAACACTGCAAATCAGAGGCACATGAGGGGGGCCAGTGTGGGAAAATTAACCAGTCCAGCACAATGCATTCCTGTCCTGTAAGTCAGCAAAAAAAAAAAACCCCAGCAACAGAAGGCAGAAGGGAATGTGACTTTTACAGCATCGTAACACTGGGTGGATTTATAAAGCATGCACACTTTAAACTTAAAGTATCTTCACTGTGGTTCATTGCTGAAGAAATGAAAAAAAATACATGTTTGAAATCATTCTTTTTTGGTCTTAGGAGACCATTAAAAGAACTAGAACAGTAAATCCAACAGGGTTTAACCCCGGATCACCAGTATAGCAACAGTGTCTGTAATTGATGTTCATAGCTGTCACTTGAACAAGCACTCCCAGCACCATGCAAGAGGAGAGTTACACAATGCTTAAAGCTGTGGATGAGCAGAACCTATTCCTCATCCATGAAACATTGATTCAAATACATCAATCTATGTTCCCACAAAATTTTAATCCAAAGAAATCAGAGGTACATTCACTGTCGTAATGGAAGACATTGAGATTAATGTTTCGTGACAATCTCAGCTAATCGTAATTCAGGTTTACAGATTCAAAAACTTCTACTAGTTCTCATTTAGACCTCTTTTATTTAAGTTTGTGTACCTGCTGTAAGACAATGTCATTCATAATCTACCATAAGAGATTAAAAGTGTTAAATTGCCATCACCCCAATAAGTTTATGCTATTGGCTCAAATACAAAAGTTGCTTGATGGAGGTGGGCAAATCACTCATGGCATTGGCTGACTAACTGCAAAAACAACCTGCAGCTAAATATAAAGATGTCAAGCAGGATTCCCAAGTCACAGCTGAGACACATCAGTCCAGAAACAGCTGTGCTTACTGACTGTATGTACTTCAAATGATTTGGTTTAAAGTGAGTTGTGAGGTGCAGCTGTCAATTTGACCACAGCTGAGCTTAAGAAAAAGCTAACCTGGAGAAAAAAAGTAATTATGACTTCACATAATGACAATGGGATTAGCCCTTTTTGTGACTCTGGGATGTATCTGGGTTTAAATGGACAATTTTATTTTTAAATTTCAACTATAAAAGATACAATAATCACAGTGCGATCGAAAACAAACTTTTATGATTTGGCTCCCAAAACGGATTTTAAATAACTGTAAACCTAAACTGTACCTTGAATAATTGGTGGTATAAAATTTCACCTGGAACAACACAGAACACCACAGGCATTTATCTCTGCTAAATATGGTTGTGACCAAATACTGTGCAACTCCACAAACTTAATACAGTCATGTTATAACACTAAATGGACATTAATTACAGTGCAATGTTTCTGCTTTGCTCGTTTTTATAAAGTGTAGCGTTTACTTAAGGCTGTGACCAAGCCAAACACTTTGAAACACAGAAGAGATCAGTCCTGGCTGGCAACAAGGCCTTGGATAAGGCCCTGTCCACACGAGAGGGGATGAGAAGTCTCCCAGTGTAAGAAACCCTCTGTGTTTTGTCCTTTTTACCCCTTCACTAGTCAGACTGGGATCATGCGACCCAGAACATGCTGTAACCGCTGCATTTCACACACATACACACCCAAATATCAGATGATATTCCGAGTGTGCTCAAAACAATTTGTTGGTAGTCATTGGTTTTGGTTTAGTCAAGGGCGTCGGATTACAAGGGAGTGTCCAAACTAGGGTCACAGCCCGCACATGTCCAGACACAGACCCCGGCGGAAGGAAACGTTTTGTCTGCACGTCAATTCTTCCAGACTGGGTTGAGTCACATCAAAACGCAGCATTTCAGACATCCACCTGGCGGTGTTGTTCGTTTTTGTAAGGCTGCACGTGTTGCAGTTTCGAACACTTCCCAGATCCCCTCCTTGGTTTTCGCAGAGCACTCCAAATAGTCATATGCGCCAATGCGCATGGCCATGGCGCGGCCGTCCTCAGTTTTCACGGGCTCCAGCTTCAACCGAGACAGCTCGTTCTTGATATTCTCGTCGTTGCGTAGGTCTTTCTTGTTGGCCACTAATATGATTGGCACATTAGGGCAAAAATGTTTGACTTCTGGCACCCACTTTTCGGGGATGTTTTCCAACGAGTCCGGGCTGTCGACGGAGAAACACATGAGAATGACATCAGTGTCCGGGTAGGAGAGAGGGCGCAGCCGGTCGTAGTCCTCCTGCCCAGCTGTGTCCCACAAAGCCAGCTGGACTTGCTTGTTGTCCACTTCTATGTCCGCCACGTAGGTCTCAAACACAGTCGGAACATAGACCTCGGGGAACTCGTCTTTGCTGAATACAATCAGAAGACACGTTTTCCCACATGCGCCGTCCCCTACCACCACAAGTTTCTTTCGAATGTCTGCCATTCCTGCAGTTTCTTAGCTCTCCTTCAAATGCCGCATCCAAAACGCAGCAGTGCTGTCGTCGTTCTCCCACTCGTCTTCTCCCTTTATACTGGTTTCTGACACGGACAGACCTGTCCAGCAAGAACTTTAATACAAACACCACAACCTTTACCAGTAACCACTGCGATCTCTTTATAAAGCGTAGGGTGGTTTCCTAAATATAGCAATCCAATCGGAAATAGGGAGGTGAGGTCACAGTCTGTAAAGGAAGTAGTGATTGGGTGTCATCGGTTTTCCACATGAAGAGGAGGGTCATAAACCACGAGGAACCACCCGAGTCTGGATCAGCCAAAATCCACCAAAACTAATGACTAAGGCCATATATATATATATATATATACATAGGCGCAGATGGCACTGGGGACGGAGGGGATATGCCCCCCCCCCACCCAGTTTCATACCGACACCGATCCGTCCCCCCTCTTTCCCTGCGGGGAACGGTGCATTGCAGCCCCGCGTTTGTGTTTCAACTAATGGTGCATTTCAGCTCTACAGAAATGTGGAAATTTTCATACTCAAATTCAGGACTTTTTATTAGAATCCCCTGAAAGGCAGACATTCAACATAGAAAGGTGGATTAACTTCACCGACCCGACATAAAACTCGTGCTGTCTACTGAGGTAAACAGCAGCTGCATGTTCTGTTGTACCTCTGTAAGGCTGGGAGCACCTCAGCTTTGGAATACGTTGACTGAAGCTCACATGTCCAACACATCATTTTTAGTTGAACACACCGGCAAACACTCACTTCCCAGGGTCCTAAAGAGACCATCATTTGCACCTGTGCCCATAGTGTAGGTGATTAACTTTAGTTTCTTTGTTTTATTTGGAGTATTGAAAGGGGTAGAGATGTTTCTAGGTCCTTCATCAGGTCTGCTTGTGAACCAGAAGCAGCAAACTCCATTTCTTAAGAGCTGCTATCCTGCAGGTTTTTGTGATTTTCTGCTCCAAAACACCTTAATCAAATCAAATGGACGCAGCGTCTTTACAATGACCCATTAGTTTCAGTCAGGTGTGCTAGAGCAGGGAAAGTCTCTTGTGTTCTATCTAAACAGTAAATGTAAATTAATTCCCTGTATAAATAACAATAAATATAGATGTAAATACAGTATTTTCATACATACTTATACTGTTATTAAAAATGATGTTGTACACAATGTTTAAATAAATATATTTTGAATAAGGCGTAAAGTTTTGGAGGCTGAGTGGCTGAGTGGCTCTCCAGACAACATTTTCATCCTGTATGGCTGGTATTGATCAGTATTTGTTTTAAAGTTTTCAATGTTGTTTATCCAGTGAAATCAAAAAATCGAAGTCAAATAAATGTATATGGTTTTTTAGTTTAATAGTTTGGCCCAAAGA
>JBBDHI010000024.1:14859567-14870885 GCA_037177115.1 Craterocephalus stercusmuscarum
TGATGTTACACACCATGAGATGTGTCTATGATAAGTTTAGTCTGTAAATAAGAGGGCACATGTCCACTATTTATATTTATACTGGTTCTGTACTGGTCTAATATACACTGAGTACTGTATACTGGTCGGTTGACTGGATTAAGCAGTCTCATCCTACAATGTCTGTTGCTAATTATTCAATAAGAATCAACAATTAAATGTCAACTTACGAGGTGGGTGGGGTTACTTAATGACTTAATAAGGCATCTTTATGGGTTTGTCATAGAGGGCTTGTGTTACTACTCTGGGACTTTGTATCTTTGGCCTGATTTATTTCTTTATTGCCCACATCGGAGCAGCAGTTTCATTATCTCCTGTTGTTTCTATAACTGATGGGAAGCAGCTTTGTCCTCTGTATATTTAAATTTTTTCTCTGTGAAATTAGCTTTCTGCCTTTCCAGAAGTCTTGGAAGGGTCTGGATACGATCTGGATAGTTCTGGATCAGGAGATGGATCAGAACTAGGTAATCCTGAACTATCCTTAACTATTTTTATCATATTCAAAATGTAATAGTCATAATGCATGTTTTTTAATATTTTGCAGCCCTAGTTGACAATTTTCAAAATATTCTTGCATCATGGTTTATCTCATCTCTTCTGATTACAGCCTCGCCTGATGAAATTGAGCCCAACACCAACAGAGTAAGTATATGACATTGAAACAACTTTACAATTAGAACTTATTATAAGAAGGGTTTTCTCACCTAAAATATGGGAAAGGAAATATTTGTTTCCCCTCTTGCTTTAGGGTTCTTCCAGCCAGACCTTTGACGATACAGACTGGCCTACAGGAATTGATGTATCTGAGTCTGTTGCTTTGGAAAACAGCAAAAGTTTACTGAATAATCCAGATATACTGGCAGGTACTTTGCAACAAAGCACATATATTTTTTTTTAAAAGCTGTAAGTTGAATTTGTATTGTAACATATTTGTTTATTTTATGTATTCAGGCTTTATTGTTGGAGGAGTAGCTGGAGCTACGATTGGTATTGCTCTATCAGCGATATTGATCTACAGACAGATTAAGAAAGATGGGAGAAAAAAACAGAAGAAGGCTGCGTATGAAGATTATCACAAACCCATCAGGGAAGGGCCTTTCTTTTAATTGTCACATGAAGGTCTGGTTTAGCATTTAATCCCACTGAGACACTTTCTTGTCCAGAAGAGCTAATGTAAATTCTTCTGTCCTCATGTAATCCTGCTGTTGTTGATATATTTATACATGTGATACAACTTGAACAATTATTTTTCTAATGACTTTTTTGGTGTAACTTCAACAAATGTCTGAGATTGCTTTGTTATGCGCACAGTTAATGGGCAAGACAGAGAATATCTCTATTGGAAATGGTCGAACCAAATAATAATCGTTGATTAAAGTTGATTCAACATTACTTTACACTATGGTTGAAAGAAGAAAGAAAAATGTCCAATGTAAAACTTGATTGATTCTCAAAAGGTTTAAGTTACTATTTTAAAGAAGCATACAGGTGCAATATAGAAGGGAAGCCTCATTATTTCCTATTTACTTTGTAAAAATACAATGGTTATAAAATGACAGGAAGCTACTGGAATAGAAACAATGTCAGCATATATTTTTGTATGATATAGTTGTTAATAAAACTGCTTTGTAAATATGTAATAATTTTTCGCCATTGTTCCTGCATTTGCTTTACAAAGCAAATGTAAAGGGTCTTCTCTCTCTCTCTCTCGCTCGCACACAGACACACACACACACACATATATATATACATATGCATCAGGTGTGGAGGACCTGGGCTCAATTCCCCAGGCTGGCAACAAAGATGAACCTCTGTTGAAACATACAAGCATTTGGGAATAATCATAAACGTACTGATGATCTAATGGCTAGTCTTATTTGCTGTAAAGGATCCAGAGCTGTTGCTAGCTGATTGCAGACTGGATATATCAACCTTAATATGAGAGTTATCGTCCACTGAGTCTGGAAAGGAGAACTGAATCTGAGGCCCTGTAAAAGGACTTCACTGTTAATAAGAAACTCCACAGCTGTCAGTCCCAACTTGCATTCATCTCATGTACATTTCCAATAATGAGGAAAGGAATTGGAGCTTTAAGTAGACTCTTCTTTGGTATCAGTATGTCCCTTGTGTGGAATAAAGATTTTTGGTCATTCAAATATCTTTAAAAACTTAAAAGATTCAAGCCCTGAGATTCATTTTAGTATCTCTGAACCTAGTCTACCCACAGTTCCATCTCAAGTTCGATCGGTCTTTTGTTTCCTGTTCAAACTGTTTTTAGTTAGTAGACGCATGTTATCATGGTAAATAAAATGTTTTAGATAGAATCTCAGCCTCTATCCCCGATTGGTTTAAACTCCTGTCTATCATGTGCGTTGACCCCGCCCTTTCCTGTCTGTCAGACCGTTTGTTTTTATCCGCGGTGTGCGCAGGTCTTCAGGAAAGTGGTGGGCGTTCCTCAGTGTTCGTTTGCTGACTGTTGATGCTGAGAAGATTTTCGTGCTCCCAGACCTGCTTTCCAGATGTATCTCCCTACGCTTGTAGAGGACATGCATCATTTTAAACCAAGTCGAGATCGACTGTACACCACTCGGTGTTGCGGTTGCTGCCACGTTCGAACGGGGACCATCATCCTGGGAACATGGTACATGGTACGTAAGATGGTTCTCGAAAGCGGTCAACACGCTAATGTTAGCTAGCATTGTTGTCAAGTCCGTGCAAGTAACAATTTATAAAACATTTGCACTCCAGATAGGTTTATAAGGCTATGATAGTGCATTATGGCGGCTTTCTTAAATTTAGATGTTATCTGGCTTTCAGGTGTGACTCTTGAAATAGCATTAACTTGGCGAAGAAATGCTAACAAGATGCAATGTTAGCAGTAGCCCATATTTTCGGCTAACTGGCGTACCTCTTGTGTCGATATAACTTGGTCAACTTTTGTGTTGCTTCGGCAGAAATAACTAACAGACCACATATAACCAGTGTTTGTTAGTCACCAGTACCTTTTGATGTGATATGTTTTTGTTGCATGGGATTCATGTAGTTGAATTTCTGCTAACTTGAACATTGCAAGGTTGTCCAATCATCTGATGTGAAAGACTGTAACGTTATCAAGTGTCTGCACTTAATGCTGGCGCTGTTAAAATATTGTGAAGGAAAATTATGTTAACGTTATTAATAATTTATAAAGAGACGAGGTAGGTATCTGCTTGTTATCGTCCCGGGGCACCATTTTTCTTGTGCCCTGGGACGATTTTAAACCACTCTGAATTAATCCCCTTTCATTCCCACACAGCACACAACAGATGTTTCAGGTTTGGGTTAGGTTTGTAAATCCCTCTTAGTCATTCCAGCTGGACAATATTTGATTCATTAAATTATTTAAATCATGTTCTTTAGTTTCAGGCAAATCACAGTAATTTTGCTCTTGAATCTGGCCTTAGTAATGAAGTTGTAGTGTTATCTGAATGTAACAATCCGATTAAACCCTTGTTTAATTATTGATTAAACCAGAACTCATGTTACCGGATTATGAGAGAAAGGGTATAGCTATGTAGCATGTACCCTGCACTGAAGTCTAAAGTCACAAGGCCTGCATGATTGGTTGGTCATCATTTTAATTTTTTTGTGCGTCTTTCGCATCTAATTTTGTTTTTCTCAGTCAGGGTAATTACTTTATGTTAATTTTTTTCTCTAACTCTAATCATCTTGAAATTTTGGGCTGGTATTTAATTTTTTTATGATAGTTTTGGTCTCAATTTTTAATGCTTTGCGTTTATGCGTTTAATCTCATTCAGTTTGTTTTTCTGTATGTTTTTTTCTGCCATCTTTGTCCACTACAATGATACAGTGAATTATGTATTTCCCCCCCCCACACACACACATTTTAATTGTTGAGCATCTATTTTTAACCATTCTACCTTTTTGGGTTATTTTATGTTATGTTATTTATGTGAAGGGCATTTTGAGTCTGGATGTAATTTTTGTTTGTTTTTGTTGCTTCTTTTAATCTCTGACTATATTAAATCCAATTTAATTTTACTTTTCCCCCTGGGATAATGATATATTTGTAGCTCAGATAGTTGATTGCTTCAATAATCACAAAGTTGCAGGTGCTGTTCCCAGCTTCCCCAGTTGATACAAGGTATGACTGGGCAAGATGTTAAACTCACATTGCTCCCTCAGTGTGTTCCCTACTTGTAAATAGCTTTTAATAAAAGCTAAGTCAAAGTCATGTAATTGTTTTGGGATAAGACTGGGAACCAGCAAGTCATTGTGCTCATTAGGCTCATTCCATTGTAGTAGCCTGACTATGTCTACAGACAGCTTTTATATTGTTTTAAATAATTGTTTCATCCATCCAGTTTTTATCTTTAACCTTTTTTTTTCCATGGCCTTTACAACTATCAGTTTTTTATGAAAAGGTTTTATTCCAGCAGTGCACCATTGCCTAGATATACAGAGCCTTTTTGTTAGACTGTGACTAATTTATTTCCACACTATGATAATGAAACCTTATTAGACAAAAGCATGATAAACTCTTCTCAGTAATGTTTATTTTTATGTCTTCAAAGTAGACTTCATACAATGTTGAGATAAAGTTGGAATTTTCTTCCAAACCTGTTTTAGAAATGCATATTTATATAGAAGCAAACAAAAAGGTTTATACTGCTTAGATCTTTTTTTTTTTTTTTAAGAAGTTTCTTTCTGGTCCTTGTTGAACTCAGGTGGTCAACCTTTTGATGGGCATCCTGCTGACTGTGGCTGTGACCCACCCAGAGAACGTACCCACTATTGACTTGCAGTATGAGGTCATTGACCATTACTTCGCCTCTGACAGGATGTCTGGTAAGCTGGAAAGTCTGCCTAAGAATTATTTCACAGTAAACACTAAAGTCTACTGAACTCTGTTTAGTTTATGCAGTGTTAACACATAAAAATTACATTTATACGATTCCGACTCTTAATTCCTCAACATCTCAACCACTAAAAGATCAGTGAGTAAATATCCATTGGATCAGAAAATGCATCACAGTCTTTTCTTTTATGAGCCGTTCAGCAAGCTGCAGAGATGCAGTTGATCATTTAGCTCGGTCTGTTCCCACAGGGTGATCATCTTCCCACTAAAACAGAGCTATACCATTTAGCTCTTTTTGTAAAATATTGTTGCTTGTTTGGTACCACAACAGTTGTTGTGAACAGAAATCCTTGTTCTTCAAGAATTTAAGATTGGCCACAGTAAACATTTGTATTTGTGATCGCCAGGGCACAGCTGGAGGAAGTCCATGTTCTGTCTGGATGAGAGTTGTTTGGCTCGGTGAAAGTAGTGTTTGGTGTTTTTTTTTTTTTAAGGCAGTGACTCATTAGTAGTTGAAGGGAAATTACTGCTGTGATATGACCTTCCTAAAGTAGGATTATGACAACAAATGGGGGTGCAGAGATTGTTCACTGTCAGCAGAAAGGATGTTAACATTCAGACTAGTTCATTTGTCATTACCCCCACTCTTGTATTGCAGCCTCGTCACTCTGCATTCATTTTATCCCCCTATACAGTCAGAGTTTGAAAGTTATGTAACATGTTGACATCCTAAAATGGCTCATGGTATTAAGTTTGGATTAAACTGAGGGGTTGCCTGTAAGAGCCATCCACTAGACAGATATACAGAATAAGTATTTCTATCTGAAATGCTCTTTCTGGATATTTATATTAGATTATATCTAAACTTCTTTTTTAAAAATCATTGAGAATCATTTAATTTTTTTAATTTGAAAAGTTAAACAACTTAGTCAACGTTGTGCCATCTGATGTGAAATCCTAATTTTTCTGATGGATCAGGATTGGTTTCCAAACTCGTTATAATGTTCAAGATCAAATGTGTTTTTGTGTTAAGAATTTAAAAGTAACAATATAAAGCATCCCACTAAGACAAGAAAATTATATCAATTCAAAATATTGTTGTCATTGCAATATTACATAAACAACTCCTAACATAACAGATGGATAAACTGATCATAAAATCTTGTCTTTACGGCGCTGCTCACAAATAATCAGTTACAGCGTTTGACAGGTTGATCGAATTATGTTACATCTTTCAACCACACTAAGTTTTGTTAATAAATTATACTTGGGAAAAGTATTGAGCAAGTATTACTGTGTTTATAACGTATGTGGTATTGTATTTTGAGGCTTATTTGTATGGAGCTGCAGAAAGTTTCCAGACAGATTCATAACGATGCACACATTGTTCTGCTTGAGCGACAAAGGAATTTGTCTGCAGTGCATTGCCGGTAGCGCTCACACAAACATCTCCAATGCAACAGGCGGAACAATTGTGAAAGCAAGAGAGTGAGTGATGTTGAGAAAAGAGAATATGAAAGGCTGACCATTTAATTATCCCAGACTGAGTTGCAGTTATCTTTATTGACACTGCATCCCACTGCACAGCTGAAATGGAGCAGCTTAATGCTCCCCAGAGCTTTACTTTAAAAGCAGACAGAGCTGGAAAGATACATACCCTAGAGGCTGTCCACTTAACCAGTATGCAAATCACAGCTGCTTCTAAGAAAGCATCCACAGTTATAGACTCACAGAACAGACTAAAGCAGTATTAAATTATAGTGTTACCTGCATTTAGCCAGTGCATGTCTTTTTTCCCCCTCATATAGAAAATGCCTGTGTTGGATTTGCCATTTCTCTGCTGATGCTCACTATCAGTGCCATGATGGTGTATGGAGCCATTACTGTAAGTATGCACTCCAGATATGATGCTTCTTTTCTTCTTCTTTGTTTTTTTTTTCTATTAAAGGCAGTGCCATGGGTTCTTATGCAAATATGTAATCCCAAAATACACACACACACAAAAGAAAGGCAGCTTTAAAGTTGTGTAATAATAGCAGCAGAGTTGAAGTGTAAGTAAGAAAACAAGAAATGCCAAAGCACTCTCCCTGTCTTGTTGAAAAGAGCTGTGACGTTATCGGACTGTGGCACACAATGCTGTGTTCTCACTGCGTGTCATCTTCACCTCACAGGCCTGCCTGATGGCATGAAGACTGACAGGTTTGATAGCCTTTTGACATGGACCTGTATTAAGCTGCTAGTTTGTACGATTGTGCAGTTAAAAGTATGACACACCTGCAGAGGGCATTGGGAATGCCGACGGTTTGTGCAAGAGTTGTACTCTAACTGTACAAATAAATCCTTCCAGATAGTGGTAGCGTATACCCTCTTTTTCAGCTGGAGTGTGGCGAGTATCTCTTAATGTTTGAATCTTAATCATAATATACCAACAATATCTGCCACTTAAAGTAGATTTGTTTGCCAAAGTTAGCGTCCTGTGCTTTCGGTAGCTGGGATACTCAGGCTGCCTGTAGTTCCCGATAGAAAGGACCACTTTGCTGATTTTTCAACCTTTTCTCTGTACTTGTGGTATTCGTACATGGTTGGAAGTATATTTTTAGAGTGAGCAGAATCCAAACATCTGAACATCTGTGGGAAAATATTTCAAGTCCCACAAGGAAGAAGCGCACAGAATTCTAAACTTAGAAGAATGAAAACAGTGTTTCTTTGCCCTTAAATAAGAGGCAAAGTTTTTTGGGTTTTACTATACAAGTTAATTCATCTAACCTCGCATAAGACAGTCTGGAGATATGGTTGAAATATATACATTGTGGTCCATCTGAAGTCAATGAAGATTTTTCCACAGTTCTCATTTTTTCCTCATCTGTTCCCACTTTCCGCAGCACCGTGATGGTTGGCTCATCCCATTTTTCTGCTACCAGCTTTTTGACTTTGCTCTGAGCTGCCTGGTGGCCATCAGTTCTCTCACCTACCTGCCCAGGATCAGGGACTACCTGGACCAGCTGGTCAGTCCCAACAGTCCAACATCTGATCCCATTTTTGACATTAACTCAATCACAGTGCACTCCTGTTATGTTTATATTGCTATTGAGTCTTGAATCATACCCATGTTGACTCCTTTACTGCTCTCTGTGGTAGTGAGACCCATTGTCTCACTTATAAATAAGCATTAAACTCATTATTTTACCACAATACTGAGGGCAGGCCAATTGCATTTTCACTACTTAAAAAAATCCTAAGTTTGCATTGTGGGATTATTATATGGAGGTGGTACCCATACAAAATACATGTTTTTATTTAACTAATGTTTTAACATATTTCTTAATTTACAGTCTTTTGAACTTAAAAACCTGAATGACGAGTACAGTTTGTGCACCATGTGGTAATCAGGGTGTGGGTATTAATCTGTACTTCAGGAAAGTTTTAATAAAATGCAGTTTATATAAGAGGGTTGTTCAAAGTAGATGTATTCAAAAGCTCTATTAAGCCTTTCATCTCAACTCACAAATTCTCTCCCTTTACAAAAGAACAATCCCATCTTTTAGAAGAGAGATGTGATTGTTGCTATATCTGTTTCAAGCCCCCGTGGAGTTCATAAAGTTCAGGGTTTTCTCTTATTGATTGGCTTGGTGCGTTTAAGGTGATGTGAGCTGAATTACTATTAAAAGGCTTCATTGACCCGTAGGATCCCACACTGTCTGTTCTTTTCATCCTTAGCCGGATTTCCCATACAAGGATAATCTCCTCTCTCTGAACTCCAGCTGCCTGCTGCTCTTTGTGTTGGTCTTCTTTGCCTTCCTCATCATCCTCAAGGTGAAACACTCACTTATTGAGATGTGGAGTTTTTTTCTTTTAGGCCTAACCCTAAACTTTTAAGCATTTTCTTTCAAAGCCTAAACAGGAGTTAAATGAGATGCTGCAAAGGTGTTTCTTCAGTTTAAATGTAATACTACCCCAGTCTTATTTCTTTTTCTACTTTCCAGGCTTATTTGATCAACTGTGTGTGGAACTGCTACAAGTACATCAACAACAGGAACATGCCAGAGATTGCTGTGTACCCTGCGTTTGAAACTCCTCCCCAGGTATGCAAACCTCCTCTCTGCAATTTATGCAAAGAAAGTACTAATAAAACATGACAATGCAGGAAGCTGAGTATGTAATGCTCAACTCAAGCCACCAGGTGGCGGAGTAGTCCCATACTGTGACTCTGAAAGCGAATCTGTGTATTTATCTGTAATACTTAATCATGTCAAGAGAGAAGCATTAAGGACAGAGTTATGTCTCCACTGTGTGTCATATCATAGAGTAATCATTGTAAAATGTTATTTTTATGACTTAAACAATCTGCATCCATACTGAAAGCTTTGCTCAGAGGCTTCTCTTTTCATTACAGGACTTAATGAATCTAACCAGTTTTCATGCTTGTCTTCTCTAGTACATCCTGCCAACTTATGAGATGGCAATGAAGATGCCAGAGAAGGACCCACCTCCTCCTTACATGCCGGCCTAAACACCAGCCCTGTTGCCAAAACAACACACAGCCATCATATGCATTCCTACATTCCCTCACTTACCATTTCTGAACACCCTTTTGCCCTTATCCCCCCCGCCCCCTTGACTCACTGTGTCTGTGTTTGGCCTCTGAAGATGTTTTCATCGGCAATATATTATTTTAAGAGTGTCTATAAAGTATCCCGGAGATGTGAGAGGAAAAGGTGGG
Source organism: Craterocephalus stercusmuscarum (assembly GCA_037177115.1). Taxonomy (NCBI): domain Eukaryota; kingdom Metazoa; phylum Chordata; class Actinopteri; order Atheriniformes; family Atherinidae; genus Craterocephalus; species Craterocephalus stercusmuscarum. The sequence goes on from JBBDHI010000024.1 coordinate 14,869,185, forward strand.
AAAGTTTGATCTGTGTGAAAATGACTGAATGAATGTGGTTTGAAAATGACTGAAGGATCACCCCCTCCCCCCCTCCCACCCCACACCATTTAGCCTTTTTTATGTCTTAGTAAAAGGGATATGTGAAAATTAAATAGCTTGAAATGCTTTCATGAATCCAGCATCATCCTATCAATAGATCAATATATTGTATGAAGTGTTTAAAAAAAAGAAGAAAAAACTTTGACAATCCACATATTAGTGCTCTTGTTGAATTGTTAATATTTTTCCTTTTATTGGTTAGAGCTAGACGATTCCAGCTAAGTCTTGAATTGAGTCTGTAGCACTTTTTTGTCTTTTATTTATTTAGCTTTGCTGTGGTTCCGTTCACCACCACCCCGGACGTCATCACCGCCCAGCTGCCCTGATGTTTGAGCAAAGCTAGTGAATTGTTTTCCAGCTGAAACTGAAAGTGAGCAGAGGCTACCGATGATGGATCAGAGTCTCAGCTTCTTTCTTACCAGACATCCAGAGCAAGCGGCTAGTCTTGTGAGCATTAGTTGTTGCATGCTTATCAGCACCAATTTATTTTTATTGATAATATGATTTAATCCGGTGGAATTACATTTGACTTCAATAAACATTGAGAAAAAAGTTGCTCTTTCCACTTTTTATTCACGCCTTGTAAACCAAAGGTAAGATTTTCTTAAATGGATGTTTGGTGTTTTAATTTTCTTGTTTTTGCATCTATAAATGCTCCTTACAGTAACACATCACCTGATCTTGGCTATAATTCTCATTATTACAGGAACAGGCTGTACAGTGGTTCACGGCAAAAATGTCCCTTAGCTGGAAGCTTTCTCATGCATCTTCTACCTTTGCAAATGCAGGGTATCTAGTTATTCCAGCTTCCTCCCACAGTCTAAAAACAGTCTTGTTTAGATAAATTAGTGTTTCCAAATTCTTCCTATTGTGACTGTAAATGGTTGTCTTCCTGTGAGGAACTGGCTATCTACCAAGGGTGTACCATCCTTGTCTGCTAGAAGTTCCCACCTCAACCTGCATTGGAATAAGCAGGTTAGACAATGGATGGATGGAAATTTGATCAATAAAACTATTCTTTTTTAAAAGATGTATACATGGTTGGTTTTACAGTCTGAGTTCCACAATATAGTTTAAAAATCTGACTTTGTAGATAAATTGTGTTCATATTAAGGAGTGAAACTCAAATCTTGATCATTGCTTATCATCAGGTAGTCGGTAAGGCTCAAAGATGCCCTTTTGGTGCAAAAGTAAAGTAGCAAAGCAGCTTTGCTTGCCTTCATCATGTGACTACTGCTAAAAAAAAGGCTCAAGGTTCAAACAAAAAAAAATTCCCATAGCTAGCTTTGTGTTTTTTAAAGAGACAAACCAATAAGCATTCGAATGAAGTCAAACCATTTATTCAAGGAATTATTTATCTTTTTATTCACAAGAAAATTTACAAAGACCAGGTTTGTAGCAGCTATCTGAACTGAGGCCAAAAGTATTGTAAAGTATTTACTTTGTGGAGTGAAAAGCTATTTGTTCTTGGGAAAATGTTCAGATTGTGATGAAAAACCTACACACCTTTGCAGATGTTCAGTTTTTTATGTTTTTTTTTTTTTTTTTTTTTTTTGAAAAAAAAAAAGGGGTGTAATTCCTTTCCAAAAACAAAAAACAACGTACACAAAGCTTAGACTC
>JBBDHI010000024.1:14902370-14917022 GCA_037177115.1 Craterocephalus stercusmuscarum
ATGAAGCTGAATACTGAGCATACATTTTATTTCTAAACTTACAGAAACATTTTCTTCATATTCCAAGATTATCAGATATTTTACAAACAATAGCCTATATTTTTTTTAAATCTTTTCAAGTACCCCTTGGATTGTCCCAATGTATCCCAAGGGGAACTTGTACCCCCATTTGAGAAACAGTGCTACAGCTGATGTGTATTACAAATAAAACAGTAAGTGTGGTCGTGTCTCGCGGGGATCTTCCCAGCCTCCCTCCCTCCCTCCCCCCACCCCTGCTGCCTGTAAAAGGGAACAAGCTGCCCCCTCGCTGCTGTCCCGCCTCCAGCTCCTCTTGTCCCGTCTGCGAAGCTGCGGCACCGCCGACCTGCCGTCCGCTGCATTTCTGAAGACGATGAAAACAAACCCACCCGGATAAAAGTTATTTTCATGGAAACAACGGCCCCAAGTGCAGGTGCGTTTAAACTTTGCATTTTACACTCAGTTTTTGTAAACATAATTCCTGCTGATACCAACATCTTGCTTTTATCCTAAGTGAGCAAAGCGGCGCGCGGTGGATGAGAGAAGTCCGTCCTCACAGGGAAAGCAGAGCCCAGCAGCACATGCCTGAAATCAGTCCCTGCACGGTTCTGATAAATGTGTGATATGATATGTACGTTTTGTTTCGACTTGTTGCCTCTTATTTCCTCTTAGTGTAGCCTCTTGTGTAATTTGATTCCTCTGGTAATAATCCTGCACTTGAGCCCTCAAATAAGCGGCAGTGCCTCACGTCTTTTCTCACTCTTTGTAAAAGCCTTTTCCTGAATGATTGATCTTTTTAATGTGTCCTATAGAAATGGAACCATCAAAAATGTCTGCCCTGTGATCAATCTACCACAAAAGAGTTGGTTTCATTCTTGTTCCTGTGTGTTTGCATGTGTGTGTCACCAGGATCATGGGGTATGGGCAATTCCTCCACCAGCGTGAGGATGAGGGGGATCAGGTCCACCTCAATGTGGGAGGGGTACGGTACAAAGTGGATCCGGACATGTTGCTCCGCTTCCCCCATACGCGCCTGGCCCGTCTGCTGCGCTGTCAGGGCGAGGCGGCCATCCTGGAGCTGTGTGATGACTACAGCCCGGCTGAGAAGGAGTACTACTTTGACAGAAATCCTCGGGTTTTCATCTGCGTGCTCAACTTCTACAACACGGGACGCATTCACATGATGGAGGAGTTCTGCGTCTTTTCCTTCAGCCAGGAAATCGAGTACTGGGGCATCCAGGAGCTGCACCTCAGCTCCTGCTGCAGCAACTGGTACCACGAGAGGAAGGAGTACATCGAGGACAGAGACTGGGATATCAGGAGCGACGACCAGCAGCCTAGCTTAGACTCCTCCTTTGAGGAACTGTCTGCTCTTGATAAAGACCTTGCAAAGTTCAAAGGTGCCTGGTGCGCAGAAGTGAGGAGCTACGTTTGGCTACGGCTGGAGGATCCGGGCCACTCCACAGCCTCGAAGATCATTGCTGTGGCTTCCCTCAGTGTGGTGTTGACATCTATTGTCGCCATGTGTGTCCACAGCATGCCTGAGTTCCAGCGCGTGGACAGCAACGATCGGCCCATCACGGACCCCGTCTTCGCCATCCTAGAGGTGATATGCATCGCGTGCTTCTCCGCAGAGTTCATCATCAGGCTGATTGTTGCGCCCTCCAGGAGGAAGTTCCTCGGAAACCCCTTGAACATCATCGACGTCGCTTCCATTTTGCCATTTTACGCCACTTTAGCCCTGGAGACCGCCGATGAGGAGACGGCGGAGGAGAGTGAGGACATAGAAAATGTGGGGAGGGTGGTGCAGGTGCTGCGCCTCATGAGAGTCCTCAGGATCCTCAAACTGGCTCGGCACTCCATCGGACTGCGAGCTCTGGGTGCCACCGTGCGCCACAGCTACCACGAGGTGGGTCTTATCATCCTCTTCCTCTCGGTAGGGATTTCCATCTTTTCTGCCCTTATCTACTTTGCAGAGAAGGAAGAGAAGGAGACAGATTTGGGGACCATCCCTTCAGGCTGGTGGTGGGCCATGATCACCATGACCACAGTGGGTTATGGCGACACATGCCCTGTGACACTGGCAGGGAAGATAGTAGCCACCTTATGCATCATCTGTGGCCTGTTAGTGGTGGCTCTGCCCATTACAATCATCTTTAATAAGTTTTCCAAGTATTATCAAAGAAACAAAGCCATGGAGGGGCAGGGTATCACCAAGCCTGAAAGAAAAGACCCAGAACTGCCTTATTATAACATCAGAGACTTATTCGCAGGCAGCGTTTATCCCTTCATTGGAAGCATCGCCTTCAGGAATAGTGAGAGCAGCGGCGAGGATGACACAGATGCCTCTAGTCTCCAGGACATGGAGGTGTATGATAATGACACTTGTGAAAATGGGATGACAAAATGAGATCCCTGCCATTTCAGCAGGTACTGAATCACTCCCAGCAAGTCACTCCGTGCCTCAGAGGGCAGAACGCTTCATCACCGCCATCTTCCTTCTGCGGTTTGACAGAGAAATATGTTGGCCATGATTTTTATTCATTTATTTATTCATTGTATTTGCGAAATATACAGTGTCGCTAAAACCAGAGAATCTAAAGGGAATATATGAACCTTGCTCGGAGGTTTGAAAGCCCATTTTCTGCTTGAGAAAACTGCAGTGATGCATGCAGGAGGCCATGATGTTAATGTTTTCCAAAATAATGTCCTTTATCGATTTGTCTGCTCGCTGAAAGTTCAAACTGAGAGTTTGCCATATGTAAGAGGCTAGAATGACAACAACACTGTTTGATGTTGTTCAATCGTGTTGCAGACCTCTTGGCTGACTGATGTTACACAGCCTGCATGACCAAATATAAATGCATTTTGAAAGCCAGTAATAAAAGTAGCTGCAGATGATTATGAAATGTTATTTATGCTGCTGAACAGAGGTTTTAGATCTCTTTTGTAGCAATGTGGAAGGCACAGGTTATTGACTTCTATTTTTTCTGGAAAGCTATTTTGGCATGTTGGAGGATGAACTTGAAATAAAACAAACAAACAAAAAAGACAGCTTTGTGTCTGTAGCCTATGTTTTAGATAAAGGAATGCAGCATGAAGAAATTTGGACTTTTTTCACCGCTTTCAACAGCTAACACACAAATGACTCCAAAGCCTGAGCAGAAATACATCATTTCTCAGGTAAAAAGTGAAAAATGTATATGCATTCTTCAACTATTCATCCTTTTCTGCTCCTCAAAGTATTGATTTTCTGTTCCCTGCTGTCATTTCTGCTCGCATGAGCTTCAGCGCTACAAAAACAAGCGAAGGCGCAATCATTTCCCTGCAGGTGTCCTCGTTCTGTTGACTCCTCTCACAGGAAGATGTTAGCTGGACCATTTCTTTTCTGATTGATTTTAAAGCTCATCTTTAGTTTTTTCTTTATCTAGTGGCTAAATGCGATTGCCATTCAGGAAATACTGGTTAAAACAAGAAATGACAGTGCAGTGCAGTTGTTTCCTGACATGCAGTACTCTCCTCGCAGTGGATGAGTTTAAAGATAAACCTGGTTACTCTCAGGCTGTTCATTACCTTTCCTAAATGAGTTTCGATCCCTAGCCTTCCTGTGTCAGGTGTGCATCACTTTGCAGATTAGCATATTGCTTCAACCACGTTTTCTGCATGTTGTTTCATCAGTTGTTGTTCATTGTAATTAAATAATTGATACTGACACCCACTGAGTAAACCAGCATAAACAGTGTTTTTTTTTTTTTACAGATCCATCTTTTTTTATATTAATGGCAAAATATTTATCTCAAGAAAAGTCTGAATGATCACTAGAAGATGTCCTGAACAACAAATATATATTATCACCAGCAACACTTATGGATGTACAAATAAAAAGTATATTTCTGTTGAAGTCTGTAGGAAAATTGGTGCAGCTTCACTACGGCTTTCTCAGTTAAAGACCCATTCATTAACTTTTCAATCTTAAAATGTCCAAAAATAAGGCTGTTGTTGTTTCTAGATTTACTTTTTTTTTTACTGAACAAAGAGGGGGTGCAGGACTGAGGTATACATATAATCTTACCAACTTTTTAAAGTTGTTGACAACAAACTCAAAGTGAGCAAATAATTTTCATGAAACAACATTCAGTTGGATATAAGGTTTGATTGATCTGCAAATCTTATCTTTTTAGTTTCTGAATACCTAAAACAGCATCAAGATTTGTTTGGTGACTGGATTATTTACTGCAGTGATTTATGATGATTTATTACTGCTGTAACACTGAATGACTAATCATGTTAAAATTAATAGTCCTTATCAAACTTACTTGGATAAAATGCAAATATGACAAAGTGAGAAGATGTGTGAGCTCTGGTAAAAGTCAGAAAGCTGATGAGGAGGTATGTACAAATGAAAGAGCTTTCCTCACCAGGGTTCTGCTGTGTGGCTTTGGGCTGTGGATGAGCAGTGGATTTCAACATCCTGTCATTTTGATACCAGCAAAAAGCTCCTTTATTGTGGTTATTTCATGATATGTAGGCCTACCTACATTTTTTCCACAGAAGTGGAATGTTTGTAATCTGCCTTCAAAATGGTTTGGTTCAGGTCTCAATGAGACAAAAATTAGTGGGGAACATAACCAAAAAATTACCAGTTTGTAAAACGTCAGCCCAGCAATGTAGAAATGGATAAACTGACCGTTTCAATATTTTATGAACATATTTCTGTTTAGACAGTAGTTGGATAATTACACAATTTTACTGAAATGATGACATCTGTTAATTTTGCATATATATACATATACGTGTGTGTGTGTGTGTGTCTGTGTGTGTGTGTGCGTGTGTATGCATGATAGTAAATGTGATGACATAGCTAATAAGCTGCTGAATGGTTACTGCTCAATTCTACACAGTGAGCACTCTAAAATGTGCTTCATTGACACAATCATGGCCGGACCTCTGCGGGCAAGTGTGATCACACATCTCATTCCGCCTTCAGGCTTATGTCCCAGCATCACCACCGGGTAGATTTAACCTTTTGTTTAAAAAGACCCATATTCTGCATTAGACATAATTGGAAATTGCATGCGATTGATTGGGGTGAAAATAAATTTGTAAAATGGCAATTACCTGTAAAGGTCACACTGAGTGTGTCAGCAGAAATGCCACAGCTGCAGGAATGAATATGTGTGTTTCAAACTTCCCCATCAGGCTTTATTTATTTATTTATTTTTCATTTCTTGAAATTGAGTCATCTTTGTTCAGGGTATCGCTGAAATGAAGTTGCTCAGCACGATTCTTCTGCTGGGTAAAATGATACCGTAATAGAAGCTGATTGGATGTGGTGGAGCATTAAACCACCAGGATAAAAGGTGTCACTGAACGATCGGATTCCTGTCAGAAACCCTGGGATCGCTCTCATGAGAGGGACGTAAAAACAAATCAATGTTCTTTATTTAGGCTGCATTTTCCCTCCCATTTACATTTATATTTGTAATCACCAAATATTTTGATGTTAATTTGATGTCAGACATGTGTGCATACACGGGAGACGGTGATGTTTCCATGCAGCGTGCGGTGCAGTCTCAAAGGGAATACCGCGGCTTCATCTGCTAGACATTAATGTTAAAAGTCACTGCAGGGATGGTGGAAAGAGCAGAAGCATAGCAGGTTTTATACCTGCCCTTGTGTCCCGTGCACACTTCAAATGTTTCAGGCGAAAACACAAATCTTTCCTTGAAAAGTCTGACATTTCTCTTTAGGCATAAAGTATATGAGTTTTATATTACAGAAAGCCTTCAGGTCTATAAAGGCGTTTGTCCCTGAACCTCCTGCAAAGCAGAAGGTCACTGCAAGCAATATGAATGTGAATGAGGCAGGTATGGGATTCAGAGGAATTTAGTTTAGCATGCTGTCCATAGGGAAGCAGGCTGCAGGAAAAGCTCTAAATCTAACAAATGTTGACAGTGGCAGTAAAATGTGCTGTATTATCTTGTCAAAGGGCCTCCGTTCTGACAAGGAAATGTAGCAGTTTGACTCGTCTTTTGTCAAAGCCACCAGACTTCATTGACAAAAAGCTTAAATTCTTGAACATGTCACAATTCCTGTTCAGTAAGGTAAAATTATGTTGTTTCATCTTTGTAATGTGCAAAATTATATAGAGGAGCTGCATATTCCAAAGCCTGTTAGCAATTTCAAGTTGATTACTCAAACCCCGCAGGGAAGTTCCTAAGCAGAAATATCATCTTTACAGGTGTAACTGTTAGCTAATTGACAAAAACCTGTTTGCTTGCAGACATCTATTATGGTTCATACAGTTTACCCTAGCTTGCTATTCTTGGGTGATTCGTGGTTGGTCATACCATGAGGGTCTAAGTGATACTTCAGGATTTCATTTAGGTTCAGTATTAGTCTATAAGGTTCAAAACAAGTATCTTGTCCTCTTTCGCCACATATATAAAAGAACATCTTGACTTGGTGAGCTTTAATATTTCAAAGGGACTTTACAAAGCCTCTCTCTGGGAAACAATATCAATTTATTCTCTTTGGGATAATCCTGTTATTAGATAAAAGACTAAAAGAGTTGATAAGACTTTGGAGAATGGCAATTCATAGAAAATTATGGGTAAGTTGATAATCAAATTTTATCCGCTCATTCCTTGTCAACATGTCTCCAAATAATCTGACAGTTTTTTGGGCTTAAAGGAGCTATACCCTGCTCTTAAATTGAAATAGTGTGTTTTATCAGAGCTATTACATTAGGCTGCTTTTCACTGCAGAGTGTAATCAGATCACTTCCACTTAGCTTTTACCAGCAGCTTCTGTGGCTAAGGTCAGACAGAACAAAGAAAGAAACCACTTTGTATGTATTTGCATTCTGCTTTCTGTCCCTCGTGTAGTTTTATGACACGCAGGTTTGATGGACGGAGTTATTCCGTATATCCCTAACTATTTGTTAAAAAAACAAAGGTAAATTTTTCTGAACCAGAACTTGGAAAATTGTTGCAAATCAGTCTGACACACAGTATAGCCGTTCTGTGTGTAATTACACCAATGTTTCTTCTGTCATTCTCTATATGTGAGAAAAAAAATACATGTACAAGTTTTAAATACCGCAGCCCACAACCACAGCTTTCCGATGCACTTGGGACGGTCTGGGTATGTCATACATAGTGACTGCTCTGCATTTGAATAATATAATCAAATAAGATATATCTTGAACAAAAATATATGGTTTCCTTTTACAATCCGTATAAACAGTTATCAAATAATCCTATTGATGTCTGAACATCATAATATAAAACTTCATCATAAGGCCCAGTTTGGCTCTTTTAAGATGTCCTTTTTTGTGTTGGCTTATAGTCTGGGATTGGGAATTTGTAGATGCGTCCATACAAGTCAGCAAGATTTATCATGGTGTGGTTGTGTGGTACAAGCTTATAGTAGGCATATAATGTTACAAAGTTACACATTAATAAATAAAATGTATAAAAAACATTGGATGCAGAGCTTTTGATGTGAGCTGATTATGGAATGAAGACATCTTGGCTTAATTTATTTTGCCTTGTAAGGCAGCAACAGAAGTGAGATATCTGGATGAATCTGGATCCGTCACCTGTGCCACGCAGTCCTACATTCAGGCACACAAATGTGACCCGTAATTATCACGGAAAACAGTAGCTGAGACACGAGAGGAACCAAGGCAACCAGAGAAATGGCCTATTTGGCAACATGAAGAGAACATATCTAACCATGATCATTTTCTAACCAGAACCATGTAACATTACCTTCTGAATGCTACTAAAATGTGCCAAAGCTGCTGTGTTATTGTGTTACTGACTCCATCTTAATGAGAACGATGTGGCTTGTTAAACGGATAACCTGAACATGTTGTCTGTTCTGATCTGAAAATGCTTTTAAGAGTCGTATTTCCCTGCTCGAAACTCGAAAAAGTACAAGGAAAAAAAAATAAATCAATGAACAGATGGAAAAGATTAAAGAAAAGTAAAGAAATTTAAAAAGAAAGAGTACATGGACTGTAGATGGCCAAATGTGCATGCAGAGACAGATTTGGTACAGCAAACCTAAATAAAAGAATAAATAGTGCAAAGGTAGAGCATGGTACTTTCTATTATATCTACTCATCTTTTCTTTGGAGGAAAAGATTTTTTCAATTTGGTCCCAATGGCGCTAAATTTTTCCAGCTGGCTCTGGGCGGTGGGGTGACAAGCAGTCATGGGTAGATGTCTGATCCAGTCTTATTTCCACAGATGATTTCCCAGTTGATTCATCAGATTACAGTTATTTTTTGACAAGTCACACAAATGAATAACTAAAAATGAGGAGATGGCTTGTTAAATTAATCCCAGCAGGATTGACCACATGAGAATCGACGAAGGCCAAACTCACCTTCGCCTCACATTGGACGAGGCAGTGTGACTCATCCTATTTAGAACAAGGCAAGACTGAGACATCTCAATAAGCCTTTTTGGTCATGCTTATTGTCTATCCTTACACTCATGCCTCGAAAACCCACAGCAATTATAAAAACAGAGATAAGCTGATAATCCAGTTTATATGACCTGGTGTCCCTCTCACAAAGGACAGCCCTCCACTTCACACTCCAGGATCATCTCTGGGGCCTCTGGTGTTTCCTATCACTGTCAGGTCCAGTTTATATTCGTTTGTAAAGGTTAAGCAGTGTTCACCTTAACACTGCGAGGTTGATGCAGTGCTTGAAACTATGCTCAGTATATCTAAACACTTGGATACAACAAACAAAATCCTCTTGTTTCACATTTATTTAACAATTCACAGCATGCCCTGTATTATGTTTCTAGTTTTTATGATGCTTTATGATGCTACATGATCAAATATTTGCAGGCAAGAAAACAATCTTTATCATGGATCTGCCATTTTTGGTAGCCTGGCTAACGTGACTTCAATTTCGCAAGCTCCATAGTTTGGCCATGAGGCCTATTCAACCGATTTCCAAAATTCCAAAAAAGTGGGAGCCAATCAATTTTGAGCTTGTCCAAAGCTTGTCCAATGTGACGCGACAGGCAGCAACACTATCAACATTGCAAACATGGAGCAGCGGCGAGCGTTTGACACAGCAGGAGATTCTATTTTCAGCACATTAAACGTAAAGTTCTCTGTGAAATGTGAGCCATGAGTAGTCCTGGAGACATTTATTGGAAGGAAAGACGTTTTCACCTTGCTCCCAACCGGCTTCGGTAAGTCTGTTAGCCCCGCTGGCCACACACAAGTTAAAGAAAAGAGTGATGTGATTGGTATAAGCTTTGATCGATTTAAGCTTCGACCAATCACCAACAGCGACATTTGAAGGAGGCGGGTCAACCGTCCCTTCTGAGAAACGGTTTGCCTGTTGGTCTTGGCCAGACTAAATATTCGCATTGAAGTCGCGATAGCCGGGCTACATTTTTGGGATCTTCCAAAGTAAATTAGCAGTTTAGAAAAGGCTTGTCTGCATACATCCACTAAAATAGACTCAACATCAAGGTAAAAGATTTTTAATTAACTGAACCCATTGCTTGGTCTTCTATTCCTAATATGTGACTGCTGGAGGCAAAAATCATGATGAAACTATAGTTCATAGCTGCTTTTTTTCTTTGTGGAGGGTACATTTTGTATGATCTATGCTCAAGAATTTCCCACCACTATACCCTCCCATCAGCCAAAATGAACTGACTAATGACCCACCTTTACTTCTATATTGATTCTTATGGGAAACCTTATGAGATGTACCAGAGCATCACTTCATTATTCATTTTAATAAACATTGTGCATTTATAAACAAATTCATTTTCCTCTACGGCGGGTGCAAGAAAAGCAGGCATGATGAAGGAGTCTCAGACTCCCCGGCTGTTCATCATGGACTCGCAACCGTTTTATAAACTGAATTTACATTGCACTGATGTATTTCAGAGTGACAGAGAGCTGAGCTGGGCAGGTCTGGGTCCAGAGTAAAAATGAAGTGTAGGCTGAAAAAATGTCAACAACATGGCCTGCTGCTCTTAGCCGGGGATGATGAACTGACGTCCTGGAGATCCATGGAGAGTTGAAATGAGGAGAGCAAGGATTTAATGGAGGCAGTAAAGGGCAGCAGGGCTCCAAATACTGCTAATGAATCTATGTAGGGGGAGAAGGAGGAACAGGGGGGGTGAAAGTGAGCAGAAGAGTGTGAAGGATAACAAGCAGATAAAACTTCTCTAATATGAATGTTCACGTTTGCAAAAACATAAATACTGTAAATCATTCAGCGATGGTTTTACCAGCAGGTTGCATGTCTTGAATGATAAAAGTGATGAGGACTAGCTATTTGTCTTGTCCGTTTAATTGGAAAGAAAGGAAACAATTGCTAGATTCAAAGGTGACTGTCCAAAGGTCTTGTTTAAATAAAAGCTCAGAACCACCCAAAAAAAAACTTGTTTTGCCATATGACTAAATCAGAAATGAGAAACAGGATCTTTATCCAGCCTTTTTGCTCGAAACACACATGAAGTCAGTTTCCACAAAGATATCAGGTTAATTTAAGAATAGATTGTCTTTTGTCTAGGGTTTTTGTTTCTACAGAAGTAAAACTCCAAAAAGGTGAAACAACCAAATCTACAAATATATAAGAACCTGCCCATTCTCATTCCTGACACGCCACGTTTCGTTTTTTTTTTTCTCAAAACTGAAAGAGTCTCTGAAATATACATGAGGTTTTATGGCAGTGCTGAGCTGAAAAGCACTGAAATGCTTGTGTAGCAAAAACATAATGACTGAAGACTTAACTTTGATATTAAGTTAATGGTGAAGTAGTTTACCTTTATACTTCCTGTCTACACTATCAGTGATAAAATTGCATCAAAAAAGTCTCACAGCTCTAATTTTTGTTGCTACAACTTTACAAACTTTCCACTGACCTGCATCAGTCAGTGTCATTAATGAAGGCCTCGAAACAATCAGCACGACTGCTTGGACCCCATCCCAACTACCCCTTATGAACGTCTCCGGACACCGTCATAGATCAATATATACCTATCACTCAGCTTCGTACCACAGGTCTGTAATTGAGCTGTTATAAATATTGACTCAGCAAGCCTACTCTTTCTCTTCAGTTACAGGTCTATATGTAATATTTCATTTATTCCTAAAACCCCTTTTAAAAAATGTCTAAAATAACCAGTTTGATGCACCACAATATTTGCATGAAGAATTTCCCTCTGGATCAACAATTGCTTCAGCAATATCTATTTGCTGGTCCTGTTGGACCCTTTATTACTTGAGCAGAACCGTTGAGCAAATGAGCAAATCCAGTCTTATCTGGGCGATCTCGTTTCTCCCATAACCCCACAGCAACTCATAGCTCTGGGAACGTTGGGGCACATTAATGGTTCCCTAATCAAAGGCAGATCTCTTAGCTTTCAAGCTTATTTCCTCTGGATCCACAATTCTTTCATTTTTGTCTTTTATGAACACTTCTATGTTTGTTTTATTTGTCTTTTTGCTTGTATTGCATCTTTTATCAGTAAATTTACCCATTTTCAAACTGCTTTTGAATGTGCAATTAAAAATGTTCTTTTAAATACACTTTTTATGTTAAAAACCCCTTCACGTGAGAAGAAATAATTCCACGTGAAGTGCTCTACCGGTAGGCACTCAGAAGCATTATTTTATTACTTTTAGCTCATAACAATAAAATGCGTCCATGCAGTCGTAATATCCATCACAGCGGAGCCGGATTTTGCCACACTAATGGCTGCAGTTTATATGCACTGTGTGCGATACGTAATGCACGTGCAATGACCACTAAGTTTCAGAGAACTGTAAATCAATAATATCTTATAGCTTTACTGACGTTTATTCAAACTGTAGTTTAATTATGCACCAGAAATTAACTGCAAGCTTTATGATTCATTGTGATCTTGCGTGTTTGTCTTTAGAGCAGCATCTCCAGTGAATCTTTGTAAAGACTTTAAACTAGATGTATCAGGAATGTGCCCATAATTAAATAGATGGATCATAAAATCTTTCCAATATAGTTAATATGTGTTAAATGAATACTACAACAACTATCCCCAAGCCCCACAGGGGTGATAGGTTTAAAAACAAATGTGATGTATCTATGAAGTATGCAATAATGGTTAATGTGGGACATACACTTATTTTCTAAACTTTCTTTCATAGCAAAGTTTATAAGGAGGTAAGTTGCTTGCTCATCCTCTCTTAGATCCCTAGTAGTCTGATTACTGTTTCAGAATGCGCTGATTTTTCTGACACTGTGAGCTCTCAGTCTTTGCTTGTATCAGGTTTCTGTGATGCAGAATGACACTAAAATGGAAATCGACTACACTTTGGTGTGAGACCAAAAGTGCTTAACAAAGCTCTGAAGACATTATTCAGTGGGTAATTGGTCAGCAGGATTGTGCCCCCCGGTGATTGCTTTGACTTGTCCAGATGACCTTGTGGATAATTGATTGCGAGTTTTATTTCTTAATGGATGATTAGTGATGCGACAAATGTCATATGCAGAGCATGAAGAGTGCACACTGTGTGCAATTTTCTCCTTTTTCATTATGGTTATGCACATGTGTACAATTTCAAATTAGCAACTCAACTCTGCTCATCCCACAAATGCATTTTGCTTACAAATGTGAAACCATCTAAAAGGGAAAAAATCAGGTGTTCCAGTACAAGCCTTACTGCCAAGAAGTATTCTTACAAGAAATAAATAATCCACCAAAAACAAATATGTTTAGTTTTCAATTTAGCCACTATCCTTTTTATGTGATAGCTATGTTAAAAACATGGCATAACTGAGAAAAGTGTCATTTAAGATAAAACACAGCCATCTGAGACCTCTGCTGCGGTCTGATGATCCATAAAATTATTTTGGGTAATCTTGCCTGAGTGATTAATCAAAGAAATCCAGCCTGCATTTTCTTTCCCTGAATCTCAAAGCATTGAACTCACATCTTCTTGATTAATTGAACCTATTTGTTGTTGCTTCTAATTAGACTTTGTCCTGAGATTGCAAAAGAACAAACAACACTGTTTAGTATTTGCTTGAGGTTAAAAAGGCTTACTGTCCTTTAAGTCCTTTAAGGTTAAAGGATTTTGTTATGTAAATAAACAAAACCTTTCAATTTGAAATTAAGAATCTGCAGGATGCATTGCATGACACAAGTTTTATACTTCAATACAAAAGAAAATGAGCTGCAGTTGTGGAAAAAGGTTGACTGTTTGTGCTGGAGAGCAGATGTGGATGTTATTGGAGTTGTCAGGTCAATTTAAGTCAGAGCTCAAAGAGCTGAACGAGAATCTCTCGGAGTAATGACCAGCTACCTTCTATTTACTTGAATATGTAAACAGAGCGAGCACTTTTGGAGAGTGCTATTGTCTTTTCAAATAACACACGGACCAAAATGTTGCCAGAAAGCAGAGACTGAAATAGTAGCAATCTGTGGGGTCGTTAAGAGACAATATAACTCATTTCAGTCGTTCCCAAGCTCCAAAGAAAATGTTCCATCAGATTGATTGAACAATGAAGAGTAACTAAAGGAGATGTACGTGGTGTTGTCTTTATGTCTGCATTTTAACATGTTACAATAAAGAAATATGTGCTAATCTATGGGTGTTTTGTTGATATGAAACGCTATTTACATGTATAAAGGAGTTACAACCTGTCTATGTTGGAAAAAATCAAACTGTAAAACAATTCTTTATGCTAAGTTACAAATAGCAATCAACCAATAAACCAGTTAAATAAAAAGAAAAAAGGTCCATCCTAACCAGCTGGTGTCAGTTGTAAAGTCTCACTTTACACACAGCAGATACATGTATAATTAGCTCACAGATCAATGAGGACTTTGCCATTATGCTTATCTTCTTTGCAAGCTGAATAATATGGTTAATTCAATGAAAAAAACATCTGAAATGTTGCCTTCATCTCTGCTTAGGGCAGTGAATAACTTTAACAGCACGTGAAGCTACAACACAGAACAGGGAAACTATGATTACAACAGACACGGCAAAGGTGCGATTATACCACAGAGGGCTGGAGCCTTTCAGAGAAACCATCAGAGACAGGCAGCTTAAACTTAGGACAGGTCGCCAGTCCATCATTTGGCCAACAAACAATAAGAAACAATCATCTGTTCACACCTTTCATTATTTTCAGCAAGTATAGAATATCATATAAAAGTTTAACCCCCTATACAATGAGCTGCTGCCTTAATCAATTACCTTTCTGTTACCAGAACTCTGTTCTTTGTCTTATCCTGCTGATACAAGTTCTTCTTCAGCAGTATGTGAGGACAGGCCTTGTGGATGGGAAATATGGCTGAAGCTAAAACAAGAATGGGTTGATCGATATATAATGTCATTAAGCTAATTTGCAAATGTCACTAAACACGATGCAAACAAAGATGGAAGTCTTTGCCAACAGATGTGGACAGTTCCGCATGGTCATGATGTCCTTAAAATGAATCTTCTTGTCAATACAAAACATAAATGTCAACACAATAATTAGATAGAAATCTAAATTTATCTACAGTAAGTAACTGTAGTAAAATGTGTCCTTTACTGTCTGAACACTAGTTTTATGATTTCATATTATAAGTTTTGGTTTGCTAAATG
>JBBDHI010000024.1:14928644-14942792 GCA_037177115.1 Craterocephalus stercusmuscarum
AACCCACTAGGGTTTTTTGGTGGTTTTCTCAATGACTTTAACAAACAAGACAGATGTAACGCCCTGGGTTTTAACTCTTTTTTTCAATGTTAGCCCTCATTTTGATTGACTTAGAATTGGAGCTACATCTGAATTTATGTACAGAAATATTAAATAATATATAATAGTGCATTGAATTTAGGTTTAAGTGCAGCTCTGTGCATTTATATCCACTTGCTAGCATGAGACATGGTGCATAAAGCCAAACTTTGCTGCAGTATCATCAGATACTGGGGTATCAGATGGCTTAAAAGAGGATTTGCAACTGGTCTAAAGTAAGGGTTTACTGAATATACAGTTATGATTGTAGCCTGGTATGGTATACATCATTCCCATCTCAGGAATCTTAGCTTTCCAGTGGTGTATAATGTGTAGGTACTTGGAAGGGGGACTTAGTGGAATACCTTTTTATTTGCAATTTCCCATCCACCAACAGGTGACACAGAGAGAGGTTTTCTAACTTTGCCACAATGAATAGACTTTTAATAATACATTTCTTCATTCTATTTATTAAGATTACTTTGGTTTTAGTCAGTTATAACAAGCTGGTGAATCTGTGTTACATACACACTGCATATGTTTGTACAGAGTTTCTGCATGGAGACCAACTTCAGGTTGAATGGCGTTTGATTGAGGACCCTGCATAAAAACCTCATGCAGCCCCTGTGATATCTGGCACCACCCTCAAGCGAGCTGGGACCCCGCTGGCTTACACTGCAGTTGATTGGTTTTATGTTAAATTCTACCTGCATTTCTTTCTATATTTATCCATTTCCTAAAGTTAAAAAAAATTTGACTCACAGTATTTGGGTTGAAGTAACATTCTAATTTAGCCAAGCAAAGATAAAAACATCATGCCTGCATATGAACGTGGGTCATTTTGACAATGTCAAAGCTAAAGCTAAACAGTGTCACTCCAGCAGTGATGGAGCAAACATCTGGTTACCTGTTACATTTCTTGCATGGAAACACAGCATCGGGATCTTGCGGTGGCTTCACCGGCACTTTGCTCTTCTTCGCCGCAGCTTCGGCCCGAGGCCTGTGAGGTACTGATGGGTGATACACCTCCTTATTCACAGTGTCCGGGACCAGCTCTGTCCCTGCCTGGAGCAACACAAATACACCAGCATTGACATCTGCTCCGCTTGATGCACATTCATTAAAATGAAAAAACAGCATGACCCGTCATTAAACGTCTCTGAGCCTCATAAGATCGGACTCTGACATGTGTGGCGGTTGTGTATGTGTGCTCTCAGTCTATAAATTAAACAGTGAAATACTTACATAGTCATGAACCTGTAGTGACCGAACAACATTGGCTTTCTGGATGCTGTCATAGCCCTCGCTAAAAGAGACAGTTTTTTTGTTGCCTTCATCGGCCTCTCCGTGAGCGTATTTTGGCTGATGGGAGCTCTGTAATGGATCACAATGACATCATAGAGCATTTCTTATTGATGGGGAAGCAGAAAGGAGATCTATTTCCCCTTATGCTGCCTTTATATCCTGTTTAAGACACCATTTAATCGTTCACCATTTAATCTGCTTTTCCACACTGTAAAATCACTCACTCATTCAGCCTTTCTTGTAAGACACATAGAATGGGGGAATATCCAAATGGGGATTGAAAATAAGTAAATCATATCATATAATCTTACGTATGGGTAGGCAAATTTCCCTTGACATGAAGCAGAGTTAGCAGGTGGGAACGAAACAAATGAAACAAACCCAAAGATGTGGCAAATATTTAAATGGAAAATAATCGTTAGATTCTTCTAAACACCACTATTAACAGCCAAAATGAGGCCAACACACTCCGGTTCATGTTGGAGGAACTGCCATACAAACATTGCTAATCGTATTTCAGCTGTTCCCTAAGCTCAGCTTGTTCCGGAAATAGACATTTGATGCTTTCAAAGTTAACTTTAATCAGGACATCTCACAGTGAATAACAGCGGGACTATAGGGAGCAGTCCCCACATGCCTTGAAGGAAAGGGAGAGAAATATCTTCTATATGTTGTCCACAGCGGCCTTAAAAAGCATAATAATTAACTGGTTGAAACCAAATTCTCCCAAATATAACGGCTGGATTAAGAAAATATAGGAATTGTATCAAACGGAGTAAATCACATGTTCAAACATCTGCCTTTACAAATCAACAGGTTCCTGCCATGACTCTTCTAATACAGAGAAACCTCATATACCTACCATGTATGCACACAGAACATGTTTCAGAGTGGACATTTACACAAATTCTTCTTTTACTTTAAGCTTTATCCCAAAATATCTGGTTTCTATTATGCGTTAACATAAACTGCATAAAGTCTACGCATAAATGTATAAAAATGTGCGTACTGTATCGTACTCATTGTGTTAAAAATGCTATCAATATTCAGTTTTTTGTTGTTGTTTTTTTTTATTAGAGGAAACATACTGACATTGAACTCTCCAGCAGTTGATAAGATTTTAATTATCAAATCTTTCCACTGAACACCAGGGGGAAAATTTATATAAAACACACCAAACGCAGCACTCCCTTCATTTTGGACAAATTGCATTCTCATATAGTTCTTTTTCTACTTTAGTGAATAACCATTTTGCTCCAAATGATTTATTCTTACTGAGATATAGAAATAAAAAATGTCTATCTTCCTCAAGCTTGAAGAAAAAACAGAAGATTCCCATCTACCTTAAGTTCCACAACAGGCTCCATGTGCTTTTCCAGCGGTGAATCTGGAGGGCCGAAGGTTAGGACGCCGGTGCGGCCGACCTTCACCTGCTTCTTGTATGTATAGTAGAACTCCACACATTGAGCTATGGTCTTAGTCTGCACCTATAAACGGTCAAACAGATGCCGCATGCAGAACTTTGCTCAGGTTTAACTTAATTTTATACAAATGTCAGACTTCAGAACTTACAGAATATGCATGAGCGGCGTTTATGTACACCGACAGGCTTTAAATACACAGACCAGAAAAGTCTCAGGGTATGCCACTGCTATCGTTTCTATAAAGCAGACTTCCTGCCACAAAGAGGATGTGATTTATTCAGCCTGATTGTCTTCTCTTTTGAACTTTTAGGAACTTTAAGGTTTTAGCCTCAATCTGAAAGAACAGCATCCTCTTCCTGTGTGCAAAAACACATTTTCCATTACAAGTCAATAGAAATAATGTTGAAAATCTCACCCTTTAACAACACGGTTTAAGTAATGATCAAAATGCCTCAAAGTGCCTAAAGGAAGCCTTTTTTCATCACTCAAAAAAAACAGGAAAAAGAAAAAAAAAAAATCAACAAAATTACCAGTTTCTGCACCATGAAGAAATCCTTCCTGTAGGCGGAGATCCCCTTATTGAAGTAATTCTTCTCTTCTGCAGTCCAGCTGTCAGAGCCTGAGAAAAAAACAGTTGTAGATAAGCCACACACACACACCTCTGATGAAAAACAAGGACATGTTTAAAAAGAAACTGCCCCATCAGAGAAAGGCAGAGAGAAATGAAAGACATAAAATGTGAGAAATCGATAAAAGCTGTTTCACCTGAGTAATGATAATTTGCCAGGTGATGGTCTTTGGGAAAAATAGGGTCTTGAAGCATCAAGCGCGCCAGTGTTTCCTTTGGATGAACATCATAGCACCTTAATAAACACGTTCTTGCTCACGGAATTTAGTAAAAAAATCCAGTCACTGTACTTACAAGGAAATTGCCTCCAGATTCGTGTAAACAGTGCAAAACCAGCTCCTGATTGGTCCCTCCTCCACTGAAAACACTCGAGCAAGCCATGTTCATCAAATGGTGCACTGAATGGACAAAGTATGGGGAAGTGGTTGTCATTAAAAGCTCCAAACAGGTTCAAGAAAAAAATGAGGTAATGCTTCAAATATGACGCGAGGTACTAACTGCTCTCCTGGTTGCCGTGTTTGAGGCCGGAGTCATCCAACGGAAGCCAGACCAAGTTGGCTTTGTGCTGGTCAAACTGGGAGGAAAGCGGATCTTGTAAATCTGGAATTTCTGCCTGGTATTTCTCCCCGATGTTGATACGCCTGGATGTCAACACAGCGTGTGGAGTTACAGAGACGCTACCGACGCTGATAACAGAATACAGCTACTTAGATGAAGTGAAACTCACGGTTCAAGGCTCACAGGGGTGGCGTCAGTGATCAAAGGCAAGACCGGGGGAGTGATTTCTGAACTCGCTGCAAGACAAAAGTTAAAAAATTTACACATTATTTGCAAAAAGCTCATCTGTATTCATAAACGTGTGACGTGACGCACAAAAGTAGACTCACAGGAATGCAACAGGCTCCGTGTTGCAGACTTTGGCGTGGCCGGGGGCGGCAGGATTTGGTTGCTTACGGCGATATTGGTGAGGAAGGTGGAGAAGTAAAGCCCCGTGCCGGTTCGTACGGGAGACAGGATGGGCGGAGGGGTGTACGGAGGAAGAGCGTGAGGGTTGTCCGGCAGGCGAATGGGAGAACGAAGGTTACTCTGGTATGAAGTGATGCTGGGGTAGACGGATGGAGGGATGAAGGTGGATGGTTTGGGCGAAGGAATGATGAGAGGCTCGGGACGAGGCCGGCGCTTAAATTTAGCTTTTCCATCTTCGCCCAGTCCTGAATCATGCTCCTCATCCTGGATCGAGAGGGAATTTAGGGAACGTTCGAGTTAAAGAGACATCACGCTTTGCTGCACAGATTATTCTGCTAATACGCATAAACATCAAGACGACCCACTGTGATGATACATTTAGTTCTGTTCATTGACAAAAACAGGTTTTGTTAGGATTGAATCACAATAGTTTGACACCTAATACTTACTCTAAGTTCCAGGAATAAAAGGAGGAAACAGATAACTATGTATTATAGTTTGTTAACCAGTCAAAGGATAAGAATCTGAAAGAAAACACTTTGTAAAGAGGATCTAAGCAGCCATTTAACATCTGAGTGGAAGGGACCTTGCAAGTGTGACTGGCTACATTAGTTTGATTTCAGATATTTTTACTGGCTCAGATGGTTTACTGGTTAACTGTTATGTTATGTTACTGTTCTTCCAATTCTTTTCTTTTTGTGCTTATTGCTCTTTGCAATGTGATGGGGTGAGTATACCAGGCAGTCAGTAAAAACCCAGTTCTGGAGGCTAAAGTTGCAGGATAAAAAACAGCCAGTGTTAACATGGAGCGTTTTGTGATGCTGAACATCTATGATGTGGTTTGTACATGACAAACATGGTCCAAAGAAACCATCTGCTGTGCTCGAGTTCTTCTGCATCACCAGTTTGCCTGGAAGCCTGAAGCAGCTGCTTATTTGAAAAAAAAAAAAAAAGGGAGCAGGAAGCGCTACGAGAAGAAGATGAACAAGCACATCCAGTAAGGACAACAGGATTCCCTCACGTCTGTGGGCATCTTTTACTGAGAGGAACAGAGCAAAGAGCACAAGACGTTGACTTTTCCTCCACATTTACCAAAACTTAACTTAAATCTGTGGGATGGACATGAAAACATTGAAGAAGGCCCAGTCAGGCAACTAGGAATGTCACAACTGTTGCTGTCAATGAAATAATCATAGTTTCACAATGAGCACCGTTATTATTAATGTGTGAAATCTCATGGACACTCCTTAGAGTTCTTTAATGCCAGCATAACAAAACAATATGGAAACCATGTAAAACAACCAAGAAGTCTCGTTGCAGCTGAATCTGCTCTGAAAACAGTAAATAAATACTATATATTAACTTTGGATTTCTATCAGAGAAAACTGATTGAAAAGGATGCAGGCCGCTCAAGACGAAAATGTTTTCGAACATTTCCTTAGAAATTAAAAAGAGAATTTGGAAACACACACAAAAAAAGACTTTCTAGCCAGCTTTTGACTCCCAGCTGCCCTTCAGCTGACTGGCTGCAGTTTGAAACATAAACAATACCGGAAGGGGGGAATAAATAAACTAGACCATACAGTATAACTTACAAGCATGACTAAATTCTGTTTTTTTAGGGAAAAAATAATTTCTTCCTCCGGCATAATTTCTCACTCCAGCACGCTTTTTTCTGCAACTTGCACAAAGCAACAACAAAGCAGCAACATGCAGGGTTGCATTTATTATTCAGACACATTATCAAATGGAAGGTGAGGATATTGAGGAATCTTTACAATGAATTAATTGTAGCTTTATATAACCGTAATGTCTCGTCTTTCTCAGTCTGAAATAGTTGAACATGTTTTCAGCTTTCTGGAGCCAGTGAGGCTATCTAGCACCAACGCATTGTGAACAGGCTTGGCTTTAAGGACCATGTACCTGTTTCTCTTGAGCAAACATGGAAGGTTCTTAGTCACCATGAGAGTCTTAATGCTTGTGTAAATGGGCGGAATAACCCTTTTAGACAGACAAGGCGTAGTTAGAGGTGAATCTGGATAAATATGACCAGCGCAAAGGTTTCATTGTGCAATCTGCGAGCTAAGAATCTCAGATTTCGGAGAAGTTGATAAAAAAGTAACCTCACTAACTAGTCATCCAAGATATTGACATTGATTTTTCTTTCAGTAAATTCAAATTGACAGAGATTGAGCGGGAAGCAAATTGCACCTCATCTGAAAACCCACCTGGCCAAAACCGTCTGCCACAGAGTTACGGAGCGACCGCCGGCGGGCCACGATGACGGAGGGTTTGCGGTCCGGCTGCCCTGCGGGGCGTTCGGCCTGGCCGAGCCGCCCCTGAGCCCAGCCGCCCAGGGCGTCTGCTTGGCTCCTGGGCACGGGCACTGACACGGGGATCACCAGCGGCACGATGGCGGCTTGTCTGCCAGAGGCGCCGTCCTCCTGCTGAGACACAAATCCAAAGAAGAAGAGAAAAGACGGGAAAGAGAAAGTCACAGAAAAGTCAGGTCAGGGAAAAATTGAAAAAGGAGTGAGAGGGGGGAAAAAAAAGAGGAAGACGGCGTGAGTGCGGATCATCTACATAAGAGCATTTCTAAAACATGCTGCGATTTCTAAGAAACTTCAACAGGGATTTATTTGGTACGTCATGAGACGCACCTACAAGTCCAAACCTTCGCCTTTTTTCCTTTATTAAATGACGAATAAATAATTGCTCTCGAGCAAAGAAATAAAATAAATTATACTTTAAGTCTCTGATGAATGTAACACAAGGATTACATCCTTCTCTTTTAAATACACAAATCAGATTGTAGCCTTGGTATTTGTGGTCAGGCCGATAAAACTTTCAGCAACCCCAAATTCCACCAGTGGCTGTTAAAAAAAGAAAGCACACACACACAAGCATAAATCAATTTTATGATTTAAATTTGAGGTGCAGCTAAGACAAGACACCTGAATGTTATCTCCTGACCCAGATAAGCACTGCTTGCAAACCGCAAAACAGCAGCTCTGGGTGGTGAAAAGCAGCATTAAACCTGTTTGGGGAGAAGAGAAGTGTAGCTGTGCAGGTTGACAGCTCGGCCCCTCCCTGCTTCCACTGAATGACTGGGGAAAAGCCTGAGGAATGTGGAGGTGTGCAGACATGCAGCTGCGTCAACTGTACATCCAGCAGCATGCATGTTCTGCACTGAAACCAACCAGCCTCTGCACCCCTTCAGGGCAGAGAACTACATGTCCTCCTGTTTAATGTCTGTTTACTAAACTGCAGGAGAGAAAGCAAGGATGAACCTCTCAGTGGGTGTGCCACTTCCTACATAAACATTGTAATTCCTGAGTAATATAAGTGTCCTCTTTCTTTAAAAAAAAAAAAGATCCTGTCAGTGTCTTTTCAATCAAAACAATGAAATATTGAACGGTGGCTGATATGGCAGGTTGCAGTTTAAATGCGGTGCATTATGTGCCGTATAGCGAGACGGTGCATACTTGTATAACAGCCTGCAATAGCTGAGACTCAACAGCTGTGGGAGTCGAGTAAACAAATGCAAGAAGAGGATTTTGTAAAGCATAGGGAAGTTCTGCATAGAAACAGAACTCTTCCTCTTTGTGCAGCCGTTTGCCAACTTCTCCAGACGAGAAAACTGGCTCTTGCTTTTATAAATGAATGACTTGTGCTGTTCACGCTGAGTATACTCAGCCTAGAGCAACTATGGTGTTGTTTCACTGTGTTTGTGTTGCAGTTAATAATACATTAGGTACGACATTAATGTGAAGAGTGATTGTTTTCTTTTCACCTTGACAGTTTTAGCAGGCAGAGACTCCATTTCTGATGCCTTCTGGGCAAGAGTCTCCAGGTTGATCTCCTTGGAGGCTCTTCGTCTCCTGCGGGGGATCTGGATGACCCCTCCTGTTGCCGCTTGGGTTTCTCCTCCTTTCGCAGACGGGGCTCCTGTGACTCCATTTTGGGGAGGTGGCGGCTCTTTGGAGGGTTGAGCCCAGATGTTTGTTGGAGGGGGACTCAGAGGGGACTGACCCTCTCTGGAAAGGCGGCGCGAACGACGAGGGGCAGCAGGCGCCGCGTCTGCATGCTCTGCAGGGTTTGCGGTAGCTTTATCAGGGCACGGGTCGGCCGCAGCTGATGCATCGCGGGTTTGTACCTTCGGTTGCAGCTGCAACTCCATTGATCGGACGTCTTCTTTGTTAGCACCGGTGTCAGGCGGGCGAGGCTCGGGAGCCTGATAGGATCCGAAGGTTTGGGCTTGTTGCTGTTTTCCCAGTCCCTGTGCTTGTGCTGCTTCTTGCTGTGGCACATTTTGTTGGTGCATCTGCTGCTGCTGCTGGATTTGTTGCTGTCGCCCCTGTAGTTGCTGCTGGTGATACTGCTGCTGCATCTGCATCTGCTGCATTTGTTGCTGCTGCTGGATTTGCTGTTGTTGCAGATGCTGCTGTTGCTGCTGCAGCTGAATATGATGCTGTTGTTGCAGCTGTTGATGCTGCTGCTGGTGGTGATGGTGCATTTGTTGCTGCTGCTGCATCTGGTGCAGAAGCTGCTGCTGTGTTTTAGGCTGCTCGCCGTAGCCCAGGTTTGGCATTGGCTTATTCCCTGGGAAAACAGAGTAATATCCAGAAGGGAACTGCTGCTTGCTGGGTCTGAATGACGTCTGAAAAGGCTGCGGCATGGGCCTTTGCATGGCATGGGTTTGCACATTTGGCTGGCCCTGCAGCTCCACGCCTGTGTGGACATGTTGATAAGCTTGTAGTTTAGCCTGATGCATCGCCGTGGCAGCATGTTGCTCCCACTCAAGCCCCCTCCCTTGAGCTTGGCCCTGGGTGGCATCCCTGTAAACTTCTGCAGGTGCAGGCAGCTGGTTTTCTCCTCCCATCGACATAGCTACACCTTCATGAACTCCCTTTGGGAAGGGCATCTGACTCCTGACGTTTACCCCACTCACATAAGGGCCAAAGCTCTGTCCCCAGGGTTGCCCGGGAGCTTCCTGGGACCAGTTGGATGCCTGTATGGAGTCCTGCATCCACTTCACTTGAGCAGCCTGTTGTTGATAATGTGGTACACTTTGGGACCCTTTTTCTGGGTTATAAACACCAGAGCTGCTGGCAGAGTCACTGTGGCTTGGCTTTAAAGCCGGAGGGCCCATACCATAATAACCTTCCCCAGAATGCTGCACAGCCTCTTTCATGGCTGCAGTCTGATGCTTACTTTTGGCAGTATTAACTTGAGGAGGAAGACTCATACTAATATATTATAGGTAAAAAAAAAGAAAGGAAAGCTGAAGTCAAAGCCCTTAGTCTGGATTTTTAAACGTGCAAAGCTTGGTCAGTGCCTCTGTAGTGTGCTTTCAACTGCCTGCGCTCAAGAAATTCTTTAATTGTGTATACAGAGGTATCTAGAAGGAAACATAAATCCCAAAGGAAAGTGCAGGGGAAATGTAACCCTCCTTCAGCAATCAAATCTGAGGTCCATTCTTCTCACCCTCTTCAAAGAGCCAGACCTTACAAAAGAGAGAGAGAGAGAGAGAGAGAGAGAGAGGTCAGACATTAGTTTTCATAGGAAGACAACAACTGTTAAGTCAATTTACAGTCACCAGCAGCAAAAAGGAAACTGAGGCCTACACCAGCAGACCGCCCTGTCTGGAAAATGAAATGATTAAGGACAGCAGAGAAAACCTGTATTTCGTTATAAACGTTCAGGTGCGTGCAAAGAGCACATTACAAGCTGGGTTACTGAGGCGCCAGGCAGCAGAAACAAGACGGTGCTTACAGTGTAGCTGCCATTTGGCATAACAAGAAATACAGGAAACGAAGGGGCTCGTGCAATCACCCGAGCGATAGCCAGTCATGTAATGTTACAAATAAGCAATAAGGAAGCGTCGCATGAGCTCGGTTCTGTAAAGCAATACGGCAGATTAGTGAGCATTACTTAAAAGACAGTTTCAGTACCTTATCAGTGGTGCACAGAAGTCTCCATGATCAGCTCCATGGAGTCACTTTGGTTTCGATCAAAGTCGACTGCATGCAGCTCCATGAAGGGATTGTGCGCAGCAAATGTCATAACTCTGACAACTTTCCATCGAGTTTCGCTGCGCGCAATATGGCGAACAGGCGATTTAGCAATCCCACGGAAAGATACGTCAAAGTCCGGAGAAGCAGGGGAGGCTTTTTAACGCCGTAGTTACAATGTTGCACACTGTATCCGTAAAACCGTGCACTTCCAGGAAAACATGTCCACAACTTTCCCCCTGCATCAACGAGTAAACCGCACATGAGACGGTGAATGTGTGAAAACGCTGCCGTGCTGCGGCCTGTGCTGGTATTTTCGCAGATTTAAAAGTTGCTGTCGTGGAGCCGCGCGGGTTCAGGGCTCTCTGCTGAGGCTGCTCCGGATGGTGTAAAGCGCGGAGAAACTGCGCAAATGCGCAGAAAGTTTGACAGCCACAAACGCACCGCCTCACCCCAAAACAGCTCAACTCACATCCTGTTATCCAATCCGATTGTCTAACTACGCCCATCGCGGTATCCGTGTGCGTTTGTTTTGTTGGCCGCGTTGTCCCGGATGCGAAGACTGATCGCGGAAGTCAGGGCCTCGGCCAGGCGTTTCCACATGGTGAAGTCATCCACATTATTCATAAAATACCTTAAGGTTTAGGCTATTGCTCTGTGAGTTTAGATCTTTTTTCTTTTTTTTATTGTTTACTTCATTATGATTTTTAACTAAATATGTAGATTTAGTTTTCTATACTAAACACATTTTCTATACTAAAAGCCAGCAGGGTCATTTTTACGTAATTTGTAATAATTTGCAATTAATCCTTTACTTTTTTAGGTAGAATATTTTATTTATTTATCTATTTTTCACAGGTTATTCTTGTTTATTCTACAGAGTTGATGCATCGCTGATTTTTTACATATAATCTATAATAAAGATGGGGTTCTACTAACCTGTGTGTGCTGTGGTTTTCTGTCTTGTGGATTGTTTTGAAGCCTTGAGTTTCCGATTTTTCTGTCACCATTTTATCTTTTGAACTTAAGGACACTTCACATCCATCGGGTAGTGGTAGCAAAACTCCCTCTTCACATATATTCAATTAGGCATATCCAAAATCCTCTTTGAATGCAACTGTTGTGAAGTGACAGACTTGTTATTAAGACAACTGTTTTTTAATCCTTTTAACTTCCTTTAACTCTTCAATGCATAACTGGATTTAAAGTTGGATATGTTAACATGGGGGTGATAGAAACTGTCGTTTCAGTTCAATTCAGTTAAATTATATCTTTATTAATTGTGTTGCACTAGCTCACAACAAAATTACTTGGGCAATAGTACAGATTTGGTCCGGTTTAAAACGTAAAACAAATCTATCTTTTGATCATTAGTCTAATTCATGATAACCGTGTTCATGTAAGTCTGTTCATAAAAAACATTTCATCAATTTTGCTGTTTGATTAAATCCCCCTTTTGAAAAAACATTAAAGAAAATAGAAATAAAAGGAGGGAAGTCCTCAGGGTATCATAGGACGTCTCCCAACAGTATAAAGGATGGCTAAGTGTTAGACAAGCAGGATCAGCTGGAGTTTTCGGAGCATTTATGGGAAAGCCCAATATTGTTTGTCTGTACAATTCCATAGTGATTCGGATGCATCTACGGAAGTTTATCTTTCATTTGCATTGTTTGGTGGAGAGATCTTCTTCCACCCCCCACCCCCCAAAAAAGGGTACATGATTTATTTTTATTACTAATAGCAGTGGTGAAACTGGTTGATGGGAACGGAAGGTTTGTGAATGGTGGTCCTGCATCCACCGCACAACAGAAACTGTCAGCACCACTCACCCATTTCTGTTTATATGCGGATAACTTTACATTGCCTGCGTCTTCTGGATGCAGGAGTTTGCGGATCAATCAGGAGACACGACCCGCGTGACGTCATCCACGAGCCTGGGAGAAAGCGCACGGGGGTATCCTTCTCCATTCAACAGCAGCTAGCAGGCTAACAGTAGCTAGCGCGAGCTATGTTACACCACTGTTTCATTTCTGGACGTAGCAACTGCTTGGAATGATTTGCCTGTCTCAGAGCAGATTGGGAGAATGGAGGGTCTTTGGATGTTACACACTAGCCGGCGTCGCAAAGGTGCAGCGCAGCGAGGTAAGGGGTCAGAGCGAGGATTGCCTCCTAACGGTTATCCACTGGGACACATGCTAATTAGCTTCTTTACGGGACCACCGGAGCCGCCGCATTGAACCCCGTCAGCTGCCAAGATTAGTTTCCCAACGGATTAACCTTAGCGACCGGTTGATGCCTTTTGTGAACCGAAATTGTCGCTGCGACTTGTCAGCTGTGTTGTGTTTAGGATGTGCTTAAGACAAATCCAGCGATGCTATCCGCTATCGTTTGATCAGCTAGCTAGCGCCTGAAATCAGCCTTGGAGACGTGAGGTGCCGTTTAAACTGCCCACATGCGCCTGTCATAGCGCAGAGAGATGAAATCTGATCAATGCCGTTTTATTTTCTTTTTTATCTGTCCTTTAAAAAAAAATCTACTGCAGGATCGGTAATGTGCATACAGTATGACAGAGAAAACCCTGGTCAATGATTTTAATATCTGCTTGTTTTCAGTGATGTGCTTGCGAAACTGATGCCAGGTGCAGGCTGTAGCTGAGATCGCTCAGGATGAGTGGGGCTGGGGAGCACACAGACATCCTGTCAGTGGCAGATGTGGTCAGGGACAGGTGGAAAGTGGTAAGTTTCACTGAAGCACCAGGAGTTACAAAATGACAATTATTTGAAAGAAATCACAGTACAGCATTTCTTGACTGTAGCACATTGATTTTGCAATGAACATCACCTCCATTTCAGATGAGGAAGATAGGCGGAGGCGGCTTTGGGGAGATCTATGAGGTTCTGGATCAGTTGAGCCAGGCCACTGTCGCCTTGAAGGTCGAGTCGGCTCAACAGCCCAAGCAGGTGCTGAAGATGGAGGTGGCTGTGTTGAAGAAGCTTCAAGGTGAGCGATGTGATGGTCCTGTCACTGAAAGGGAAAAGCTGATGTATTTCTGTGTAAATGAGTCAGTCTGGCAAGAGGAGGATGGGGGAACAACCACATCATGGCTGCGGCTGTCACGTATAAAATTTAAGGTGCAGAATGACATCGCATTAGTGGAGTTAGTGCCTTATCTGCTTCATTTATGCTGCAGTTCCAACTCCTTTGAGATATCGGTCTTTACTTTTCAATTTGGAATAAAATCAAGATTTTCTTACAGCATTGCAGCAGTGTTTGGCTTTGCAAATAAATCCATGCGGTTAATGTCAATACATCCTCTTTGAATCGCTGCCTGTTAAATTTCAGAGGTTAAGTGCCAGGTTAAACAGTTGGTCCTAAACATATGTAATAAATGTTTTAATGAGTAAAAACAAAAATAACTTATTCAATCTCAGTGAAACAAAGTGGACCACCTGCACCGAAGAGGGGATACTGTGGTGTAGAGCTGGGCAATATATATAGAGAATTCAGATATATTGAGACTTGTCACATAAGATATAGAAAAAGGAAATATCGTTTATATGGAGTTAGCTTGTTTTGTGTTAGAAATATCTCTTTTTTTAGCATTTTGCACAACTGTACCTTTGTTAACGCCATTGAAAGTAATTTTTTTATTATTTTAAAGGTATCGTATCATGCTTTTAAATCCTTTTTTTTCACAAGTAAATCATTAATTTATGGTTTATATAAAGTAAAA
>JBBDHI010000024.1:14971340-14981816 GCA_037177115.1 Craterocephalus stercusmuscarum
TCCTGAGCTCTGGCATTAACATTCAGTTTAAAAGAAAATATTTTCAAAATAAAAGTGCGTTTGATAACTGGTTACTCCATCGATTTTTGATCGATGTTAGGATTTTGGATCGATATCATTGAATCATTGACCACATGATCGATGTATCGACGTATTGTCCCTCCCCTAATAATTACTGCATAGATGATGATGTTTCAGCTGCACCAAGTTATTTAACTGATTTAATGAGTAGTTTCTCATTTCATTGCAACCATGTGGAGATCGGCCCAAAATATAGATCTTTTTAAATCCAGCCTAAAGACATACCTGTCTCCGTGGCTTTTAAGACCAGGTGATCAGTTCCTCAGCCCTGTCGTTCATTTCACTCTGATTTTATTGTTTCTGTTTTATGCCTTTATTATTTTAATTAGTATATAATCATTTTATTGCTTTTATACTTTAATGCTATTTTAAAATATTTTATATTGTGTATAAGTACTGTTTTTTTAAAGTATTGTATTGGAAAGCACTGCTGTTTTTAATTTGCTTTATAAATAAATTGAATTAAATTGAAAGACAGATCCTGTGGTTGTGGAAAAGATGTTTCTTTACTATCAAGTTAAAAGAACTTAACATGTTTTCTGTGCTGTGAAGCATCTGAGGAGCACAGCATCTAATGAGATGCAGAAACTACTAGAATTGGGTTAAGAACTGTCCAATGCATCATTAAAAACAGGAAGGATCATGAAGGTCAATCATCATCAAGGAAAAATGTGGTCTGAAAAAGTCCTGAATAATGGTGATTGGCAATCCATTACACATTCGGTGAAATCAAACAACAGTAGAACTCAGGGTAATTCTAAAGTGAAAGTAAAAGCATGATCTTGGTTAAAAATGAATACCACACTGGATGAAAATTGAAACATGCTGCCGTATCAAAGGTAAAGGTGGTCCTATGAAATATTAGAGCATGTGACCTGTTCTGTGATGGCAATGTTTTTTAACCTGGCAGTGCATCAAGGACACATAATGGGTAGGATTTCAAATGTTGCTCTGCAGTGGGATGAAGGAGTAAAAAACAGATAAATAAAATCTTCTGTATCATCTACTGGTCTGTAGTTGGTGATGTATTATGGACCTTTTCCCAGACGCCATCATCTTTGTTCTGTGGAAACTAATAAATATCTTCTGTTTAATCTATAAATGTGCAGCTTCTTGCTGGTTTTCATCTTTAATACACTTAGAAGCAATTCTCAGATCCCTGTGGAAAGCTGTTCTTTTATCTAGAAATTACTCCTCGCCTATTCCTGGGTTTCTGATTGGTCTGATTCTTGAAAATCTCCTAAAATAAGAAAAAATGTGCTACATGAAGATAATATGACACGGCTACATCCACCATCAGGCTGCAAACCTGTGTTTGGGCTGTTTCAATCACGTTCTCTGCCTCCCTGAAAAGATAAAAAGATAAACATTAATAACACTACAATTCATTCTTATCAGCATTTCTATTCATTGCATTTCTTATGCCAATTTTTGGACCCAACAAGCCTCAGGGTTGCTGCGGCCAATACCAGAGATCCTTACTCTGATGTGATCTGCTTCTCTGAAAAGACTCTAAGGATGAACTCTCCTTCCTGATGGGGTTCAAAGGTTGTGGGGATGATGACGTACTCTCCTGGAGGTAGAAGGAAACGCTCCGTTACCTCGCGCAGGTTAGTGTAGGTCTTGCATTTAGCTTTGGAGGCATTATAGAGGAAGAAGTCCTTCTGAAGATGTTGATTCTGCCCTTGCATCTAAAATGAAATTGGAGAATGAGAAATGTATTCAGAGAAGAAAGAGCAGAATGGCTGGAGATGATAGAAAGGTAACAACTAAAATAACCACCAGTTCAAACCACTGTATACAGAATATCATCTGTGAACGCACAACATCTCCAACCTTAACACAGACAGGCTTCAGCAGAAAAAGACCACACCAGAAGCCACTTCTGTTGGCTAATAACAAAATAATGAGGCTAAAATTCCCACAGGCTCTCCAAAATAGGAAAGAAGAGAAGATTGGAGAAACATTGCATAGGGTCAGAACTTAGTGTGAACATCTACGGGCTCAATGTGTTCACTGTATTCCAGATCTCAGCCCAGCAGAGCACTTTTGGGACGTGGTGGAGCATGAGATTCTCATCACTGATATAGCATCACTGCAGCAACTGTGTGATGCTATAATGTCAGTATGGATCAAAATCTCTGAGGATGTTACCAACACATTGTTGAATCAACAAAGAATGAAAGCAAAAGTGGGTCTAACCAGGTAATTTAGGTGTACCTAACGAAGTGACCAGTAAGTGTGTGTGGTAAGTGTTGGAAACTTTTAGCTTCTCAAATGTGACTTATTAATTACTTCTTTTTTTTTTATTGAAATTTATCATGTATGCTTTGTTGGAGAATGAGAATGTAGCTTCATTGTCTGGGAAATATTGATTGGCTCTTCTGTTGATTTAGACTTCAGACAATTAACATTTGAACATATTAAATTGGTACTCACTGGAAACATTCTATCAAAACATTCGTGAAAGATTGATCAGCTATCGTATATCACTCTGCATACTGCTAGTCAAGCACACCACTTCCTGGAGAAACAGGTTTATGCAGGAAAAGCGCTGACTTCATCAAAATAACATCCTTCTTTAAGATGGCCATACCTCCTTCGGCACCTGCAGAAAGACAAGGAACAACATGTCAAACCATCTCCTGAGTGCATGTGAGTCCTGAAGTGTTCATACCCATGCAATCACAACCTCATAGATGGAAAATCCAACTGTTAGGAATTTGGCCCCTTTATGACGTTGCATCCTCCTGCCCTTTTGCATCAGAGCCACAACAACAGTGCAGGCCACCTGTCCATCTTCTGGGTCATCATCCTCTTCATACAGCTGCAGCCGATACTGAGGGTTGGTCCAATATGTGTCTACAAAACAATCGATGTTGCCAGGTTATAGTTACCTGGCCTTTAAAGTTTCATTTACATTTGACTGAAAAAAAAGACAGGGCTGACCTGGGAAGTTTCTGCAGCCACCAGCAGAACTGCCTCTCACCCAGCGACCTTCATTGACAGAAACCGTCCAGCTATTTCTTTCATCGCCCTGCAGACCATCAGGAGTCAGGTTGCACATCTCTAGCTTGGTGAAATTCTTCTTGAACTCATCAAAGGACATCCTGGAGGGAAATTTACAGGTGTACCAGTTAAAATAGTTCTGTCTCATTGACTTCTGATGTCATGTGCTTTTCATGAATTTTTATTAAACCTTTGGTAAATGCAATTTTCTTTTTACATTTTTTCATTTAAAAAAGTATGGGGCTGTGTCTCGCTTTTGGTTTCCATTCAGTTGTGGCTACAGCTACAATTGAGCCGAGCACCCATGAAACTCCACAGCTCTTTAAAATGGCAGCTCAGTGACAAGCTTTCAAAGATAAAAAATAAGATGTCTTTCTATTTTTAGGCTCTTGTCAGTAGTAGGGAAAATACATGCAAAGTAGCTGAGGTCCATGGCAAATGAAACTATACAGACACTATATACAGGCATGGTGTTGTCTGTGCAGAGGAAACTGAAAAACATCTAAATGAACTAGTGAAATGTCCCATTAAAAAAGATTTTCTGTGCACATTGACAACTAAGTCCACCAGTTGTTCTTGCAGAGGACTGTTTCATTATATCAGTATTCAAGTAAGTAAATGCAACCTGTGCATCCTTGTTTTGTACACTAACATTTAACATATAAATTCCTTTAAATGATTTTTTTCTGAATAAATAAACAATTATATAAAATAACACAGTCAGGACGTCTACAGTATATCAAAGGCTATTATTTTCCTAAACAACACTGCTCTAAATCACTTTAAACACCTTTCTGCATGTCCATGTTTAACATCTTTACAAGTTCTTTAAAAGATCCTGAGTGGAGTTTGCCTCATAAGTCTTATTCATCCTATTATTATGGAGAATCTTTACCTGGGAAAACAAGAGTTACATTTTTATTCCCTTTAACTACACCGGTGCTGAAATAAAACATCACTCACAGTAATTTCACTCACCAGAACTCACTCATCTCAACAGTCTGTTTGCTTAGATTCTCCCTGTCTGCAGTGGAGATGGTCGACCACTCGCTTGAGCTGGAAAGATTCAGCAACACTCAGGGTAGATACAAATCTAAATATAATAAGACTTGGTGTGTTTTTCTGTGCTATATTCTTTATATTTTCTTACTTTTTGCTCCAGGGCCCCTTCCAAAGCACCCAACCCCAAGGATTACGCAAGCGAATCAGGCGAATTTTGGTGTCTTTTGAAACTTCATCACACTAGCAAAAAAAACAAAAAAGTTAACACACAAGAATTTCTTGGAAATATATTTACTTGCAAAAAATGTGAATCAATATTTATGAGTGCGTCTTACTGCACCTCCTCCAGGCCTATGATGGAGTAGGCATGACCTCTAACCAGCCCCTGGCTTGTCCGAGTCTCCAACTGACTGGCTGAAGACTCCTGACCAACACAAGACATCAAAGCAAAGACAGAGGCATTTTGTATGGCATTTTGACTTGTGTATATCATTACCAAATAACACTATCTTGTTTTTTTCCTTTTGAGAGAGAATAATAATTTAATGTGGGTTAGTTATCATGTGTAAGTCTACTCATTTTAAACTGTCTTTCATTTATTCTCTGCTTACATCTATGGAGCAGCCCATCAGAGAGCCTCTCTCCAGCGCTTTCCTCAGGATGGTGTACAGCTCATTTGGTGCTTCTGACAACTCAAAGAACTCGGTCACGCCACCTGTAAAATCCTCCATGGCTTCCAATGTGTTCCCCCCTTTCAGAGCCTCATAAGATCCATGCAACCTGAGAGAAGGTCAGTCATTCTGGTCAAAGCACCGACACGCCTGCTTGTCAAGGCTTTTCACAGAGTCTGCAGCCAATTTAGGAAACATGAGGAGATGTGTGCCATGGCGGTGTTGGTACACTGCAAATAGTACACACCTCAATAAGCTGAGGGTCTTAAATCTTGTTTCACTAAAAGTCATTGCAAGACCGTTTTCCCCCCTCCATCTCAGTAATGTCACTTCTACAGATAGAATATGTTCATCTGGAAGTTTGAAAAGTGTGACTTGTATTTTTTTAACAAACACTTTTTTAGTGGCTAGATTGGAAATCTGAGCCACCCTAAGGGAGTAAAAAGCAACACATGTGAGGGGATGATAAAGTGCACCTGGTGGCTTCATACTGCAGGAGGCATTAATAGACTCACTTACTTGGCATAAGCTTTTTCTAAAAGAGCGCTCCAGAACTCGTTCTCTCTGAAGGATTTGGTGAAAACAAGGTGGTTTTTGGAGGTGGGGATGCGGTCATCCACAACAACATCGATCCATTCGCCGTAACGCCAGAACTGGAAAGTAAAACAAAGTGAAAAGACGAATGACTCACTGATTAAAACATTACATCTAATAATTTGCGAACTGATAGCTGTAAAATTGACAACAAATCTCTATGTAGCTATTTGAGCTCTAAAACATTAATTACTTAGATGAATGTTCCCTCATCGTTGGGAGTAACCTGCAAGCAAATAGCCACATTTAATATGCAGCTAATTCATAAATATCATGTCTTTTATAAAAAAAATATTTATAGGTCACTTGAAACTATATGTAATAATTGGTTAATTACAAGGGTCTGTGTGTTTAGAGTTAAGACCGCAAGACGAAAGTAAGAAAGTACGTATATTTATTCAAGTACTACTAAAAACTGTGGCTTCATAATCTAATGCTATTTTAAAATTTAACTTAAGGATACTTTTGTGGTAATGATTCATGGTTAGCTGTATGACATTCACTTAATAAAAGCTATCAAGTGAATGTCATACGGTATCAGTCATGGGGCAGAGTTCAATCAATTTGACATAAAATAAACATAAAAATGATGATTATAGGCTGATGGATTCTGCGTGATATAATGTTAAAATTAATTTCATCATTAATTAAAATGTATGTAAAAATAGTATGATCAGAAAGAACCTTTTTTTTTACTACATTTTCACTTTTTGTTAATTATTTTAATTGAAAATAGGTTACCTCAATTTAAATGTCATGAAATTATAAAACTTTTGTGACTGGTTAATTGTTTTCCACTTTGATTATTCAAAATGGGTGATGTATTATACATAATTGGAAAGCGGGATGTGTCACTTTTACAGCCAGGCATTATTGGGAAAGATCCTCCAAACATTTAGCTGTGTTGTTTGTTCCACAGAAGCGTGACCTTGCTGGAAAGGTCACTAGTCAGGCTTTCCAACAACCGCTATTAATCATAGGTGTGAAATAAATAACCAGACACACTATCAATTATTTTTTGTGCTAATTTTGATTCAAGGAAAATGCCTATAGCAATGTCAGACCTGGAAGTGGAAGATGCCGGCATAGTTTTCACTGAAGCTCTGATCCGGAGGAATCACTCTGTAGAGCAGCTTCTCATTCATTGTCAGGCAGGCAATGGCGGCAAGCAACCAGCAGTCACCTGTCACCAGCAGATTCATTAATAATCAGTCATTCCATCAAAGCACACTGCTTCTCATAGTTGTTACACATTAAACATCACATTACTGAAGGTGTTAATGGTAAACAAAAGTTCCTGCTTATATAAGTTGCCTTGTGAGTCCATGTCCCAGAAAAATTTGACACAACATTTCTACTTTAAGACTTGTTTTTACTGTAAATGTATCAGTTGATAAGCCTGTGGATTTTGCGAGATTGGTTCATCTTCATATTTGCAACTTAATGTTCAAGCATGCAAATACTTTTGACCAGCACTTTATTTTCTAATTTCCCTACAGCAGTATTTTTTAACACTCTTAAAAAATACGGCGCATTTATTTTTCTCTCAAGCGGGCTAAAGCAATGTCATTTCTGAAAGCAGAAACTATAAAAACATTACCCAGTTCTCCTTGGCAGATATCTGTTCTGCTGGCTCCATCTATGATGAACTGAGGATTATCACAAATTTCCTAGAAGACAAAAAGTGTTAGAGGGCACTTCTGAGCATTTATTTGACTCCCGTTATGAAGTTATTGGTGCATTGCCTCAAAGGCATAAACTCAGAATTTACTGGTGTGATAACTGGAACAAAAAGTGTCTGTAGTTTACAAATATCTTCAGCTCACTCCAACACGACTGAGGACACAACTGTAAAAGATTTTTGTCAGGTTTTCTGCAGTGCAGATTGACATTTTTGGTGAACATTTGCACTTTCTGTTTATTCATATGTCTCTCTGAGCATACAAGTTCTGCCCCATTTCTGGTCTTTGTCATAAAAAATTAACAACAAATGATCCCACATTTGGCTAATTCTCAGTTAAATTAAAGGAGCAAGAACACAAAACTATATTTTTTAAAAGATTTCAATTTTATTTCACCTTAAGAAATACAGTATAAGAAACTTTAAATATATTAAACTATTTTTAAAAATGCACACAAAGAAGATTGCACATGTGTGTTTCCAATCAAACTAAAAAAAACTCAGAGTAACAACACTTTATCATGAAATTTAAATCACCACAGTAAGTTTTAAGTCCTTTCATAGTATACATCTGGACAGGATAAAGAAAACAATGACTCGCCAAAACCTGATGTTCCACAGAAGAAAGTCTGCCGCTCCCATGAGTGAAGGTGTAAATATGCAGAGTCATGTTCTGAAATTAGAGCTGGTCCCACTGCTGACCCCTGGATGGGATTCATGTATCACTATTCTCAGCTAAATGTCATAAGCTTTGTAAACCATCCATCATAAAATGGCCATCCTACCACAAATTAACCTCATAAAACTGTCATTTGCGTCTTCTGTAGACTACATTAACAAATGACTAAATCAGATCTAAACCATAGTAGTCAATTAAATCAGAGGTGATATTAGACACTTTTCATTTCTATATCTATTTCTATTTATTGGCCCATACGTGATCTACATACAGGGAAATAGGCTATTTCTAGCAATTACATCACAAATACTGACTTTTTCACATCTTACTGACTGATGGCTGCTGACTTGGATATGAGGCTGCCTTTATCTTGTGATCTCATCAGACTTTCATATAATTCAAAAACCTTCCTAAACAACTATAAACAAACTTTCACTCTGATACATCTACACAAACTTGCTTTATTGCAGTTTCAGAATCTTACTTCATTGTCATTTTAAAAGTATGCAGCGATTTTCTGTTCAAGCTGCCAATAATTTAACATCAGCTACAAGGCTGACTTTTAGATGCTTAGCATCAGTATAGTATTGCAGTCTAACTCTTTGAAGCTGAATACAGTGATGTTTGGCAAAGGGTCATCCAGTATTTTCACTCTACTGAGTCTTTGTAGAGTATTGCTGCTATATAGTTTTGGATTAGGGGTAAAGGTTCTGCGATGTTTGCATTTCAGTTTATTCCTTTCTAATATTTGCATCTGTCAATGTTGGCAGCTACTGTGAGTCAAGAGACATCTGCCTCTCAGTGTTAAAATGAACATAATCTTCACCAAATGTTCCCATCACTCATGCTGCTGGAGTTGCTTCTGTCATCAAAGACATTTTGTTGGGAACTATCATATCCTTTTGGAACTGTGTATCAGGAAAAACTCTAACCATCACAGTATTGGACACTGTGTGAGAGTCAGCTGTTTGTGACTGTAGAAGGTGATAACCTAAAGCTATGTACCCACCACTAATGAAGCCATTTCAGCCTGGCATCCCACCCATGTGCTGTAGAGCAAGTGTTGAGATACATGGGGATTTTAGTCGGGAGCTTTTACAAACATTTTAGAGCCTCTAAGGCATTAAATGCAACTTGACCTGCAGAATATGATGACAGAAGAGCAGCACTTACCGAAGGACGCTTCCACTCAAACTTAATTGAAGGTTTGTTACTATAAAAAAGCGAGGAATCATCTGCAGGGAATAGCGGGTCTTCAAACAAAACATTTTTCTTCACATACTTGTCTCGAAGCTCCAAAAAAGTCTTCAGACGTTTGTCATCTTTGACTGCTTCATTTCTGCTAAGGATTGCTGTGTAGATGGAGTTCGTCCCAGTAAGACTGTAATTAGTGGTGCCATCGTGCTCTAGCGATGCCTCAGTTTCATAGAGCACTTTTACCTCTGTTTCTTCAACGTGAGGCACTTTCCCTTCATGCTTCTCATCCTCCATCACCTCAGCCGTTGGTGTTACTGTGTCAAGTGTGAGAAATAAACCTCGGTTCTTCTTCTCTTTGAAAAAACTGCAAACGGACTTGCAAAATAGCCCCAAGAAACTTCCTGATTCTGAAAACAACTTTTAGTTCCTTTATTCTCAAGAGTCAGCACTCACGAACAGGCATCAGCCAGGCTCTCACACCAGCACTAAGAGGGTCCCTGGAGTTGACTGCACCTAAATATAGGCTTTTAAAAGGAGGGGAGGGGGGAAAAGGCTTCTCAAAGGAAGACCATGACCAAATAATTTTAAGCTCATAGCGCAGTCATGAGGAGGACTGCCCAAGATCTGTGAAAGGGACACTACAGCAAACTCGTGCTGTGTTTGCAAAGAGAGATTTGAAGAGTCATTGCTTAGTATGGATCCAGACACCTGCTTGGCCCAAAGTCTCAATATAGCTTTAGTTTGTGCTTACTATTAGCTTAAAAGATAATTGCTTATATGAGTATATCTTTAATTAATCAGATATGTATGTTTAACATATCAGTTCAGATCAGATCAGAACTGCAGCCTGAGGTGATTTACTATTTTCTGGGAATGTAATTTACCATTATGACATGAAGACAAGTTTATCCCCATTCTCAGAAATTTCACTATTTATTATTTAATGGTAGGTTCTGAAACATTTGGATTAAATATTTTGATCTAAGGTGCAGTAAATAATTTTACAATTACATATCTGCAGTTAAGGGATTAGGCTCTCAGGTGTCAGGTCATTGAAGGACTCTGGGGTCATAACTGTCACTGCAACAGTCATCAACTTCGCAAAGGCAACGGATTACTACATATTGACACCTGGTGGTAAACAAATTACGCTTACCCCCTTGCTAATGGCTTCGCTGGCTGACAATCCAAAAATAATTCACAGTTTAGTTGGCTGAATTTTCTATCAGTCTGTGCCCATAACAAATAAAAACGTGAGACTAGGGCCCAGTGTTGCCAGGTTGGACTAATTCACGTTTTCTTATGTCAACTTAAACAATGTAAAGTGACATATTAAATGATATAATGAGACTGAGAAGTCTGCACCTTTATATTAAAAAGACGACTTTAATTAAATTAACAGCTCATTGTTATTTATGTTGTCACCATTATACATTAACAAAAGTTATTTCTGTTTGTCTAGCACAGACTAGAAACCATAATCCTACAAATAAATGTTGATAAAAGAAGTGTTTTCTTTTGTTATTTTGCATTCACTCTAAATATAAATTCAAACTGATCGA
>JBBDHI010000024.1:14999471-15012020 GCA_037177115.1 Craterocephalus stercusmuscarum
ACAATTTGACATTTTGACTAGAAATTAGAGAAATTTTTATGGTAAGATTTTAAGCTTTTGCAGCAAGTGTAGCTTTACTTACTGACATCTCACAGCTAACAGGCACCTTAGTGATCAAGAATCAAAACAGTATAAAAAAAAAAAGGAAATGAAACAAAGGAGTAGGCTTTTTGGTTTTCAGCAGATTTGTTAGCTTTGAACAGAACCTAGCTGATTCCAGTGAGTATTTAAAGCTAATCTATTCTGGTGAGTGCAGAGAGCCCAGGCATCAGAGCGGTGTTGATCTCCTCTAACCCACAGCAAGAAAGTAAAAAGCAAGATTCCGACTATCGTGTCACATGTTTGGCTTTACTCTCACAGCGGGATACAAATCTAGATACAAGTTCACTTTCAAGGCACCGAATGACTTCAGGAAGTTGCAGGTCTGACAGGAGGGATTTACCTGTTTGTTAGACTGCGAGCTGCACTCGCTGCCTCCTCCAGTTTCTGAGCCTGAAGCTCTGCTAGCTGTTTCTCCGCAGAGAGCCTCGCCTCCGCCTCTACTCGGGTCTTTTTCTCCAACATGGCGCTGGCCTGCTTGTCCCTCTGCTTGGTTTTAGTCAAACACAGAATCCTACAGGCAAAAGACCAAAGATACAGCCAATCATAGAAAGACTCGTTTCAGGTTAGCGCCATCAAACTTCAAAAACAGACATTTAAAAAAATAATAAGAAGTTGAACAGCCCTAGTGGCAGCCGAGTCACAGGAGAGCACCTTCATTTAAAAAGTGGAGCATGTCTTATCAAAGCTGGTGATGCTGATCAAAACCGCCTGACATGCTCGTCTCACATGTGATTTAAAGCCTGAAGCTAGTTTGTGCGCTTTGATGTGGTGAAATGTGTTGGGAGTACTTCTGTGACTCCATGAACTTATTAAGTACATTTAGCTCAGTCTTACATGTGCCTAGAGTGCTTAAGTGGTTATTCTTGTATGTGACTGAGAATTTATCTCACGTTTAAAATGCTGTAAAAAAGGAAAATGAATTTATATTTTCTTTCGCAGCTTCTAAAGTCTCAATTAAGATATTGCAAGTGCAAAATTTACCGTGAGTTCTTCTCAGAAAGCGTATTAATAATACATATTCAACAGCCATATTTTCTGTTTTCATGACAATTCAGGCAGCATTTCTGCTTGCATTCGTCCCAATTTGGTGTTTATTGATGATGTAATGTGCAAAACCGCCCACACATGGAGCCAGAGACGCTGCTCTCCTAATGGCTTTGATGGATCGCTCACTTGCTCTGAAGCAGCATGTTGGACTGTCTGAGCAGGGAAACTTCTGGTCTCAGGCTCCTCTCGCTGTTGGTCAGGTTACAGATGTGGCTCCGCAGCTCCTGCTCACTCTGCCTGCTCGTCTGCAGCTCACCTTTCAGCCTCCGCAGCTCTACCTCCAGCCTGACAGATAGAAGAAATTAACTTCTGGAACCATGGCATGCCTGGTTATACTAACGATCCGTGGCTTACTTGCTGATCTGCTCAGCGTGGTAATTCTGAACCGCTGCCGCGCTCTTGTCTACTTCATCCCTGTTGGGGCTGATGGTTTTCGAGCTGGGCCTCTGTTTCTTCTCAGTCCTCCCTGCAGGTGGTGAAGGAGTGTTTGTGCTTGCCCTGCGAGCTTTTGGCGAGGAGCTCTTGGCCGCCCGTGTGGTTTTGCTGCCCTGCTCCTCCTGAGGTAGATTTTCTGGGGTTGTAGATGGCTCTGGTGCTCCCGCCCCACCGTGAAGCTGGTCTTTGGACTCGGCCACACCGGGTTTTAACGAGGACGGCCGG
Organism: Craterocephalus stercusmuscarum; assembly: GCA_037177115.1. Classification (NCBI taxonomy): domain Eukaryota; kingdom Metazoa; phylum Chordata; class Actinopteri; order Atheriniformes; family Atherinidae; genus Craterocephalus; species Craterocephalus stercusmuscarum. Next base: position 15,001,281 of record JBBDHI010000024.1, read on the forward strand.
CGGTTTGATTCGGCGGACCTCCCTTCCTGCGACGCCTTCTCCGTCGCTCTGTCCTCACTGCGGATCTGGAGGCAGTCCACAGTGTGCGTGTCATCGTGGGCCACCACGCCACCATTCTGACACTGATATTGACCTGAATCAGGCTTGATCTTCCATTTGGAGCCTGGGAAAATAACAGCATGGAGAAAAACAAAAGGTCAATATCAACCAAGGTCAATTCTCTAACCTGCAGACCGGAAAATCAAAGTCTGCTCACTGGCTTCAACAAAGGCAAAGAAACTGTGTTTGCATTTGTGGCATTTAGACATGCGAAACTTTATACGACATCAAAACCCTGTGAAAATGATTGATGGCTGCAATCTATTCTACAAACAACCTTCTTTGGCGTTAAACGAGCTCCCTGCTGATGTTACATATGAAAACAAGCAGGGCTTCTCAGCTTGTGAAAACGTTTGTGTTCAGACTCCTGTGGCTCTACAGAAGCATCTGGAAAACTAGCCATGAATGATGGGAATCTTGACAGAAGGAGGATTTTTAAAACAGACTCTAAGAGGTTGGACTTAATAAAAATAATGAAATAAAATAAAATGTTTGGTTGAGCCTTCAGTTAGTAGTTTAGATTAATCAAAGTGAAATAAATCCTTTAATAAATATTATTTAGCTACTTTTATATTGTTATTGTTTTATATATTTGGTTCTTGCCTTTTACAGATTTTCTGCATTTAGACTGTCCCTCTGCTGGTCTAACACTGACCATTTTCCCTATTAAGGGACAAAGAATTTCCATTTTCTAACTTTAACCAATCAGATTTACCCGGTGGAGCCAGTTGTTAAATTGCTGCTACGGACAACAATGATACAGAAAATTACTTCTGTGTTTTTTATTTTCTATCAATAAAGAAACTGTCTCTGGTTCTGCTGCATATACGATGCTGTAGCACCAGCTCATTTTACTGGAGAGAGTTGGGCCAAAGGAAATATGGTTAGACATCAGGACAATTTTAACCATTTTTACCCTGTGAATGTCACTAGAGAGTTACCTTACTCTGAAGCTATTTTCACACATTAGATGTGAGAGGTGTTACAGAGATGTTATTAAGGGGGGAAGCTATTCCAAATGGATTTTTGCCACAGTTCCTGTTCACCAAGCACTTCACAGTTAGATACTCTGCTGGAGATCTGAACTCAGAACAGAAAATGCTGCAGAGTTGCACAAGGTAGAGGGCAGAGAACACAAGATAGCGTAGAAATAAACAGAAAAAAGGAAAAGATAAAATATTTTCTTTTAATTTTTACGGAGAATGGCAGAAGATGTCCACAGATGGCCTTTTTGTATTCATACCAAAAACACAAATTTCAGGAAAATGCTGAAATAATTCTGAACTGTAATCATCTTGCACACTCATGTTGGTAACAGTTCCTGATCTTCAACCCTTCTTACTTTGCAGCAGGAAGAGTAGTTGCTGCAAAAATTCTGAATGTTGCAGACAATCTCACTTGCAGCCCCCCTGAAACAAATCGAGGAAATTTCGGGGCTGCAGAGCATGTGTGAAAATGGATTATGTAAGCGTGATAGTAAACGGAAAACCATTAATACCAGATACAAACTAGAAGCACTCAGAGTGCAGACCACTGCCAAGCCATAGGCTCATTTAACCCAAAAGCCACAACAGCCCACCAGCTACCCTCATATATACTGAACCATTTTGATCACCAGATCCACAAAATCAACATGATTTGGGTCAAACAATGTTGGATTATATCACCCATGATGTCATCTTGTAATTCCTTTTTTTTCAGTGATTCTGAACATTTTCTGTTGAGTTAAACTGATTTAATATCAAAATGATCCCCATCTCCTCATAATATAGAATCCTTAAGAAAAACTGCTGGATCCAGACTGCGATCCAGCTCGTCCCCAAAATGTGATCACTCCATCCATACATTTTTGAGTTATGTTGCATACAGGCAGACAGACAAGCATACCAACCACACCACCAAAAAACATCATTTTAAAAAAAGAACAGAAGTATAAAAATGTCAACAGGATGCAGAGGCAGTATTCATGAGTGTTTTATGTTTTGGACATGGCTGCACTGAATGCATGTGTCCTCCACTGGAGCTGCACTGATGTCATTGTTGACCTCTCCACGTGTAATACTATAAATCATTATCCGCTGACATCCAGGATTCTGTTAAAGACTGAAAGGGTAGAAAAATCCATCCTCTGTAAAAGCCACATTTATCTTTTTTTTTTAAATGCTGTGTCAGCATGGCGTTAAAATGACCCCCTGTGATGGTTCTAGGGGGTGTTCGGATGTTGTCGGATGATGTCTAGTGTTAAAAAAGGTTCCTGGATCCAGACAGTGATCCGGATCTCACCCAAAAGTGTTCCTTAAACTACATCAGAGAGTTCCTGGAAATTTAATCAAAATCCGTCCATTACCTTTTTGACTTTTGCTAACAGACAGACAAAGGTCTGCCGCTGAAAACATAAAGGATGAAAGGGCATAAAAGTCCCTAGATGCTCTTTATCATCAGTTTTTAAAATATCATATCATCTGTGAGATGAGCAATATCACTTCTGTTATCTCTTGCAACTCAATCAACCAAATTCTCCTACTTTTGCTAAAACTATCTGAGTGCCTAATAAATAAGAATAAATGGTCGGTAAAGCATCACATGAAGAGAGAAAAAATGAGGCCACAGTAAATAAAAAGTGAAAACCTGCAGGTAGGGATGGTAGCTGGAAGTGTAGCTGAGTGGATGGTGCAGGTGTACAGACTTACTGCTGCTGCCATCTGTGCCTGTCTTGGAGTAAACCTGCAGGCCTGGCGGGAGCGAGTGCTGTAGGAGGTGCATGTGGAAGTCATTCTCGCTCTGCACAGCCTTCTGTATACGCAGCTTAAAAATGTTGGTGAAGTAGCAGGTGGCATCAAACCCAAGATAAACTACAGGATAACCAATGCTGAAAGTGGACACAGAAGGAAAACAGAGCAGTTAGAGGAACAGGCTGTAAAGTTCAAGGTGCCGTGACGTACAGAACCTGGTGTTCATTAGGAGATTAATTTAATCCATTTATCTCATTTATGTGTCACACATGATCTAGCAGTGACAAATGTGTGAACAATGCATTGGAAGTCCACTTAAAAGCATATTTGCATCAAATAAAACACACCAGTGTGCAGCGAAAAGATGAGACAGGTTGGGGTGAGAGGTATTAAGATCTTTGAGTCGAAGCGAAGCCTCTGTGTACACAAGCAGAATCCACAGGGACACCGACGATATACAGATGCCCTTTTCTGAAGATAAAAATAAGAGAATCAGAACTGAAGGTCACCTTTTACCATCTTATTTGCAAAGAAAATTGCCATGCTGCATAAGATTATCCATAAAAAGGAATAACATCAAAAGATTAGTGATTTCAGAGGGATAATTGTATGCAAGAAGCAAGGCTGAAACACAATGCATGATGGCAGTGATTCACTGCATGGGCTCATGCAGGAACACTATTGGACAACACGACTAGTGAGCACAGTCTGCAAGTTAAAACTATTTCATCTAAACAATACAAGTAGATGACCAAGATCCAGAAATGTGGTCCCTTTCTCGGGAAATAAGCTAAAGAGGTAAAAGAGTATAAACTTTCTCCCCTGCAGGAAAGATCTGTAACCCACAGAAGTGATTTGGTTTAAAAGAAAACAAATGCAACATGGCAGATCCTAAACTCTATATAACAGTGGATAAAAACAAAAGAGAAATTAAAATGTAGCTCTAAATTAAATCAAATTAAAGAAATTTCAGAAATGTGGTTGCAATTATTCAAATGAAATCAATTTTCATTAAATCAGATTTTGAGAAACTTATGGAGGATGACCAAAAATGATTATTAAATAAGGTTAGGAGTCTTTTTGTTTTCACGTGCAGGAAATCAAATAAACTGCATACTCACCTGTGTGCCATATGTAATTAAATAATACGTAGGTGCTCGCCACAAAAAACAACCAGTGCAAAGGAACAAAAATTAAACAAAAGATGTCCAACGTGAAGGCGGCGCAAACAAAAACAACACAAATAACCTGAAAACAGAAGAATTAAAGAGGTTTTAGTTAAAGGCATGAGATCTATTCAAATTAAAGCTGAATTTTTATCATCAAGGCCTCTGCACTGAAAGTGAGCTCAGCAGGGGTCCTCACCAGCCCATGGCAGTGGAAAGTGGTGTACACACTCCCAAAGAAGAGCCAGCACGGCCACAGGTACTCCAGCCTGAACTCAAGGATGAAATCTGCCAGCAGCACAAGCGTCCACATCACCATAAACTTTAGGAAGGTGTATGCACTGCAAGGAAACATGCACCGTGTTAAAAAGCTCCACTTTCAGTATAACTACGAAAATGCAAATGGAGGAATTCCCTATAAAGGGAAGCAAACTCCTTTAGTTTTTGTCAACAAATATATTTCCAGTACAGCTAAGTATTGGAAATATATGTAAAAACAATTATTAATGTAAATAAAAGCAACCCGATAAAGATCTGGAAAATAAACCCACAGTGCTGAACCTGTAACTGAGCAGCTGCATCTTAAAAACACACTCCATGCTTTAAATCAGACGCAACAAAGAACAATGAGTGTCCCCTCATTCATTTTATCAGGCAGCCCTACGCCAAACAGAAAGCTATGGTTTCCTCCTTTGTTCTGCTCATCCATAGGCTGCCATCACATCGCCCCTTCTTTGTTTGGTAACCATGGCAATATTTCATCTGGAGGAGAGAGGGAGCACCACAGCATCCCTCTGCTATTTCGCATCAGTCATTTCCTTCATAAGGAATTTATCTTTTCAATTTATCTTACATGTTTTTATATCTTTTGTAAATAAAAAAAGAAAGAAAGAAAGAAAAAATGTTATTTTGTATTAAATTTAAAAGTGAAATGATTTAATCAGGACAAAGGAGTGGGATGGAAAGGTATGTTTACAACATCTTAAATTGCTCCTCGTGTTTCTGAAAAGGTGCATTTTGATCAGACTATAAGCAGCTGTAGGAGCTGGCAAATAATCCAGCAACAATAAGGAGGAATAAAAGAGGACTAGCATATCTCATATTACTCATGAAAGTTCAAGAATGGCTTATTATTTTGGTGGAGTGATTTCCTATAATCCCCTTTGATATTTTTAGTATAAATGGAAAACATAGTTGTCACGTTGTGAGGAATTAACTGTTTTTTATTTTATTTTTAACGGAAGATAAAATGTTAAATAAATCTATACAGAAGTTCATATGTGCTTTGTAATTATCCTAGAGAATTTCTAACAAAGCAGTCAACCATGCTTACCATTTTACAAAAAGAGCAATAAAAAAACATATAAGGTCATTTAGACATTTTGCAGATTAAAAAAAACATTCAAAACAAGGAAGTATTGCAGAATAAACGCCATAGCTTTGAAGGTTTTGTGAAAAGATGCACAATGAAAACAAGTGGTTTCTTTCTTCTATAGTCATCTTCTTCAGTCTGGAATCCGTCTGGATGCATTTGAAGTGAAACCAGCAGCTTTCGCTCCACCAAGCAGGATTATACAATAAATAATGATATTATCGAGAGAAAAAGCAAAATACTGCAGGAGCAATTAGGGAAAACGAAATGAGAGCGCTTAAAGGCAGACTGAGGAGGCTGATAGGGAAAACAGGCCGACGTCAACTTGCACAGCAGATGCTTTTTTCCTCCTGTAAACAATGTAGGCTGAAGAAAGTCGGCGCAACATTTTTTTTCTCCTGCCTCCTAAAAGCCGCCGCATTGATTCTCACTAAAGCTCCAGACAGGAAAAAAATCAAAATATGAGGCACGGATGAAGTAATGCGATACGAGGCAGACAGGTGAACAGGATGACGACGGCTGAAATTCACACAAAGACGGACACCACAACAAAAGCGTCCGCCAGGCGCTCCGCTACCTCTCAGACAGCTTCTCCGTGATTTTCAGTTTTTTCATTTTCCGAAGCCTGTTCGCGTCCACATATCGTTTCTTCATCTTATGGCTTCTGCTCCCTCCGTGCTGTTTCCTGACACCGCGGCCGCAGCGGCAGCGACGGGGAAAGAAAGAGGGCAGAAATAAATAAAACAAACCCGGATCCCCTCCCTCCGTGCGGACGAGGATGCTCTCTCCAACCTGCGGTGATGTCTGCGAATACAGGAGAGCAGCGCGGCTCTGCGCATGCTCAGTGCAGGTTGTACCTACAAGTGTTAATCGCAGGAGGGGAGCAGATCAACGCGATGCAGAAACGTTGCACTCACTATCCTCTCTGGAATTTTAAAATAAAAAAGAGATCTGTATTAGTGGGCAGCAAAAATGTAATTTTAGAGCATTGAACCTATCAGGATAATGGACTTTTTTCGCACCGAATTTTTACCTGATTGAGGTTTCAGTTTGGGTTTGGGTAACACTTTACAATAAGGGCCACAAAATTTGCTTAACTACTCAAGAATTAATGAGGGACCAATGAGGAATGGGAGCAATATGGCAGTAATATAAGAATAACTGGGTAATTCCCTGGTACAGTAACACTGGATATCTCATGGAAACAATTGACCAAGATTATATTTACTGAAATATACCCATGTTCTCAGTCTGAAATATTTCTATTATGGGGCAGCAGTTCTTCATCATTTACTCTGAAAGGAAATTTGAATTTCTAACAGTCCAAAGACTCAGCATCTTCTGATCCGAGCTGCAGCAAATTGCACTCCTGCAATCTGCAATAGAAACAATGAGAAAAAAGGGAAAATACAAGGATGAGAATACTGGTAGTGAACAGCGGCCATTCAAATATACTGTTAATCTAATTAATCAATTAATTGATCTAATTAATCAATTAATGTAATGACCACGTTCTCCCTCCAAAGAGGGAGAGCATGCTGAATATGTTTATCTCAATGTTTCAGTGTTCTCTTCATTTATGTTACTCTTCAAACTTTGACGTCCTTGAATTTTTATGTTCATGCATCATGTGTCCATATATACAGAAGTCACACCTGCTAGAAGTGGACTTTCTTGGACTGCATCACAACCATGTACGCTCTGTCCTTCCTCTGCGCCCTGTGGTGCATTGCTGCCCTTCAGGTGCCCAGCACCTTGGCAGATTTTCAGGAGGTAAATAAACTCTGGGTAAGTGGATGAGTGAAAAGAGATATCTTAAGGGGTTTGTTATTACTGTAAGTGTAGGAATTTGAAGCAATAAAATAACAATTTTCCCCTTTCTTTAATTTTTTAAATGTTACCTGAAGGGTGGTAAGTGCACTTAATTTTCTTACATCCGTTTTTATTAACTGCTAAACTTAATTATTTTTATTGGCTACATTATTTCATACTCAGTTCATTTTTTTCTTTTTTTTTTCCAACACAGGCACAGCTATGACCTCCTCAGAACAAGACGAGATCGTGAGCAGGCATAATGAATTAAGGAGAGGAGCCAAGCCCACTGCTAGCAATATGTTAAAAATGGTAAGTCAAACCATTTCCTCATCTGTGGACTCCTGAAAAACTTTGCATGGATTTGGCTTTTAAACTGATCTTGTTTATGAGAAAATATTAAATGATATCTTATACAATGTCACAGAGCATGTGTGCTGTGGTCTTTTACATTTGCTGACCTTATGGTCGCTCTGTCCTCTGCTTCCCGCAGAGCTGGAACCGTGAAGCTGGAGCCAAAGCTCAGAGATGGGCCAATACCTGTTCCATGCAACACAGCCCTGAACACTACAGAGAGATCAGCAGTAAGTTCCTCACACCTCTCCTTCTCTCTTTTAAAATAAACTAAACAAACAAAAAAAATATCTTTTCTCATATGCACATTGCAAGCTTACATGTGTATGTAAGAAATGTAGCTACATATGGGTTTGTTCTAACATATTATTTCAGAGACAACATCAAATGCATGTTTTCCTTCTTTTACATTTAATAAAATAGAATCATCTGAGATTGTGTTTTTGACCATCATATGACAATAACTCTCCACTGGCGCTAGAAAAAATATAATTATTTTTGGGAGATCATATAACAGCAGTCCTCAGATCTTTACACTTGCTTCCTGTTTGTCAAAGAATCAACTTCAGATTCTTACTTACTTCAACCAACCAGATCCCTGAGTTTGCCAGGGTCAGGTCTACTTTCAGTTCCTAGATCAGAACTAAACTCGGAGAGGCAGCGTTCAGGTTTTATGCTCCTCACATGTGGAACTAACTCCCAGAAACCTGCAGGTCTGCTGAAATTCTCAGCAGTTTTACATCACTGTTAAAACATTTGCAGCCTTTTATGATGAGTGATTTATTCTCTCTGAGGGTTTCTATCTTCATTTTTTTTTTCCTATTTCGTGATTTAACTTTTGTAAAATTACGTTTTTTATGCTTTCTGCACTCTACTGTTATGTTTCTAATGTTTGTATGTAAAGCACCTTAAACTGTCATATAAATGAAATGTGCTACAGAAATTAAACTTGCCTCTTTGTCAGCAGCTTTTGCAGATGAATGAAATCTAAAACGTGGAATTTCTCTGCAGAAGGTTTCACTTTGTTCTGCAGGGTTCTGGAAATTGAATTCCATATGACGTGATCATGAATTAAGCAAATATTCAGAATTCAAAATGTCTGGCAAAGACAAAAGTAACATAACAAAAGTCTTTCCCCAAATATCTGCCTTTCTCCAGCGGCTGTGGGAAGAATCTGTACATGTCCAGCTACAAGAGCAGTTGGACTGATGCTGTCCAGGCCTGGTATGACGAGGTGAAGAATTTCAGCTATGGTTATGGTTCCATTAATGGAGGAGTGGTGGGACACTACACACAGGTTTGTTTACATTGATTTCTGGTTAATTCGGGATGACTGGAAACATGGAAGCAGTCACCGTTCTGCGTGGAACATCATTTTGTTTCCTTGCAGGTTGTTTGGTACAGATCCAACCAGATTGGCTGTGCCGTGGCCTACTGTCTCAACTCTTTGTACAAATACTTCTATGTCTGCCACTACTGCCCTCCGTAAGTATTTTTCCTTCGTTAAAGTTAATTGCATGCTGTTTCACTTTAAATTACTCAATATGTTTCTTTGTATGTTTAAGAATTAAACTGATAAACTTTTTGAAGTGCACATAATACCAAATACCTTTGTGTATTCTGTAATCTGTTATTATCCACTTTACTCCTGTCAAAGGTTTTTCAACAATTCAAATCAGAATAAGCAACTTAGAGCACAGTTTTGATACAAATAATGATGAATGTAGCTGATACGTTCTGTTATATAACTTCAGTGCTGTCTAGGTTAATGTCTGCATGGTTGTCACACCGCTGCTTTAAGATGAAAAAAAAAATCCACATTTTGTCCCCTAATTCATTTTTTTAGTACACAATTTGTGGTCATTAAAAAGTAATAGAAACATGTGTTGCCTTCTCTGAAGAAATTCCTGACACATTTCTGATGGTATCCAGAGTGAAGTATTTGCTGTTGTGTTTAATATTTAATGGGTTGGCCAACATTACAGTGGAAACTATCAGCTGGCTCGGCCCTACAAGTCAGGCCCCACGTGCGGTGACTGCCCCAACGACTGAGATAACAAACTGTGCAGTAAGTGGTGAAAACAGAATTAATTCTCTTTATCTGTGTCAACAGTAGACTCTGCTGCTGTTAAGTAGACACAATTAATCATTGCAAATCGTTTAGAAGACTTGAGAGTTAAAGAAGTAAAGAAACAGACAAACCCCTGAAATATACCTCTATGCATGTACTATAGTGATTTTTGATAGAAAATGGTAAAAACGCAGTAGTGGAGGTCAGTGGGCAGCATTATAATACATAAAAAGCAAAAAACTAGCCTTCCTGTCTATTATATTACAAGCAAGCTACGAGTAGTAGACCAAGTAGCATTACCTCCTGTCTTTCCTTTGTCATTATTATAGTTTTTATGTAATTAGCTCATTTTGTGCTGCTGATATCCATCATCTGTCTCTAAATCTTGTGTCCCACCTCCTGCAAGTGCACCAATCAGATTGTCTAAATATAACACATCCACGTGTGCTCTGACTCATCTGTCAGTCTTAATAAAGACTCATTATTTCAACTTTTGTTTGTGGTCCTCCGTTAACTATAACAGATCAAAAAATAAAAGATGAAAAGTCATTATAATGTGAAATGAAAGTAGATAAATCTGGTTGAATAGCTCTGGCTGTTTAACTTGTTGAGTGGAGAATAAAGAGGAAATTTGTTTTGGCAAAAAAACGTTCTGTACAAACACACCCTGCAGAGGCAGGTGACCTTGTGTGTGAAACGTGTAAACTCAGAGTGATCTGAGAGGGTTGATATAGCAGGAGAGGGGGGAGGAAAAGTTGACAAATTCCCAAAAACTGTGCCAAAAAACATCCACAGTTTGAAACATTTTATTTACTGAGGTATGCACTTTGGCACATTTATGAAGCATCTATACTTATGTACGGTACTTATTTTTGGTAAATGGTAGAAGCATTTTTAAACATTTTGGAATTATTAATTTAAATGTTTGTTCTTACAAAAAATCAAGAATGAGGAAAAGAAAAATAAATCTTTAATGAATTTAGCCTGAATTCAAGATTCAAAGATTCAAAGATTCAAAGATTCAAAGATTCAAAGATTCAAAGCGTTTATTGTCATGTGCACATTAAGGAAACAGGTTTCCCTGTACAATGAAATTCTGACTTTGCCCTCCACACTGAATGCCATAAATATTCA
>JBBDHI010000024.1:15068500-15085694 GCA_037177115.1 Craterocephalus stercusmuscarum
TTATTATTATTATTATTATTATTATTATTATTATTATTATTATTATTATTATTTCATTCAGCAAATAAAACACAATTCTGGCGAGACCACCTGAGGGGGTAAATCAAGGCTGCACTGTAAGTATCTGAGACCACTTAGGCTGCTTGGATTACCATGATTGCAACCAGCATGTTGCACATAATGAGTTCTTTCTACATTGAACCCATTTACAGACTTCCGAGCTTTTAGCATATATGTTGTTGTCAGCATGTATCACAAAGACCCATAAGTGAAAGCTCAAGGCTTGGCTGCTCAGTCCAGCGGCAGCTTCATCCTCCTCATTAGAACGATCTGACAGTGACGCCTGCTCTGATGTGAAAATGCTCATAACCCATGTTTCCATCGTGCTGCTCATAAGGTGAAGTTGGAGGACTTGTGGATATATTTACCTACTGTTTGAACATCATGTGTTTCTGTGAGATGCCGTCAGAGTCAAGGCCTACAAAAATACCGAAACAAACCTGAATCAACACAACATCACATCACAGCACAGACCTTCCCTCTGCGTGGAGTCATACCGAACACATTTTACAGCAATGTGACTCATCAGTCTCAGCCAAAACACAGCCAAGCCAGTGACAGCTGTGTCGTCCCGTTTCAGCCATGATCACATGTACAGAAAGTCTTAATCAGTCTCAGAGCAGGAATCAGCTCGGTGCTGGGTAGGTCACAGGAAACACTGGCTTAACTCAGACTTTGCTAAATGATGCTCGTTCTCTGTGAGAATGTTAACTTTATTGTGAAGAAAGTAGAAAATACATGTTTTTACCATTAAATATAAAGCAGATGAAGTAGTAGCTAGTTTCCAGACTTTCATATTTAAGTAATAAATATAATTTCACTGCACTAGATTAAAGATTAGAAGACAACTGAAGTTTGTAGATTATTAAACATAAACATCAACATCCTTAAATATATCAGGACTTTATATGGAAGACTATGAGAGATCGGACTCTTTGGAGCATTTTGATGTTCAGCAAAGCTACTCACCTGTTTATATTCAACCTGGGAAAGTGAACTTTAAGAACATTTGATGTCTTTCATTGTCTCTCTCTCAGTTATATTCTAGATATGTGTCTCATTAAGTTGAAATAAGGATATATTCTTTAGAAGATTATTATGTCTCAGTTTTCTTTGACGTCTTGTTCTTCTTTAAGTTCCTTAAAAAAATGAAAGGTATGCTCCTGATGAGGGCAGTTTTTCCTGCCCTCCGGTCAAAAATTACGCAAAATAAATGGGCTTTGTCTTCACAGCTACAAGGGCTACAGCATGATCTTATTTTTCTTTATAAAGGTGAAATATGTTGGATGTAACATTTATCTGTATGTTTTGGTTTGTTTTGTTTTTGTTTTTATCCTTATGTTGTGTTTTTTTAATTCTATTTTATTCTATAAACACATTTTTATGTAAAATGATGTGAATGCTGCCATCCTGACCAGGACTCTCTGGAAGTCAATGAGACTAGGACAAACAACATGACTGTGTATCTCTTCTGGACCTTCCTAGCAGCATATTAGACCTAAAATTAAGATAATTCTACAGTGTTGTTCAGCCACGAATGTTTCATACAACAGCATGAATGAGCAAAAACAAGTACGAGGCATGAAAGTTATGAGGTGGAGGAGGGTGGGAGGAGGAATAGAGCAGCAAACACTGTAACAGTCGAAATTTGTCAGTATGGAAAAAATGGAGGAGTGGCTGATTTAATCATTAACAAATGATGAAGTGATCAAATCTTTTCCACTAACTCAACACGTGTGACGTTTTTGAAGCTGAAATAACTTCTTATGTAAATCAACTTTTGCATTGATTTTTTTTATTATCATTATCTGTATAGATGTTGTCTTTTGAATATGCTTGCTTTGTCTGCAGAATTTGCATGCTAGCTCACCTTGCTCTCTGTTAAATGGCTGTAAAAAAAAATCCCACCAGGCATGCAGGGTTAGTACAATTATAAACTGCTACACTAAGGCAAACAAAAATGCACAGAACATCAGTAAAAATTATCAGTTTTCTGGTTGATAAGAATCATTATGCATGAAACATGTCTGATAATGTTTACCCTCCCTCCGCCTCATGGGATGAGTCCTGACTGCCAGCTGCTGATATCTGTCTCCACATGTTCATGATGTTTCTCTGACGATGTGTGCAGATCATGGGAGCGCAGACAGCGTTTGACGTAAAATTGTTAACTCTCTGTTTATCAGCAAGGATTTAGTTATTGCTGGTTGAACTGGTTCAACTCTGTGGTCAAAGTCTGAGGGGCTCTAGAGGGAGGCTTGACTGTACAGTAGAAGCTAGTGAAACATTAACTCCTTTCCTGCACAGGAAACGTTTGATTTGATTCATTAAACGGAATTCCAAGAGGTAAAACTTCCCTTTGTTTCAGCTTCACACTCCATCATGACTGTAGTTACAGGAATTATCCTGCAGCATGTTCAGCTTTCTACAACTGGATAAAAACTAATAAATAAAAGGCCGCAATAAACCGCATCTGCATGATAAATTGATAAGATTGATCTAATTTTTGGGTAAATTAGTTGCCTGTAAGCATATATTTAAAGAGAGATTTATCACAAATTATTTTCTGCTCTCTACCCGTGTTTGGTATTTTGTTTGGTTTATCATGTTCTTGTTCAACCTTGAGTAAGATCTATAAAGTTGCTCTTATCTCAGCTTCTAGCTTACTAAAAGCAAACAGTATCTTTAACTACTTTGTCTGCTTTATTTTTTATGCTTCTTGTTCATGCAGGGGGATAGAGCTGAGATGTTCAGAGATTTGTAAGAGGTGAATGGTGGTGGAATAACGCTGAACCAACCGCAACCATCAGTTCGCTAAAACCAGGAGGAAACTTGGGAGGAAGTTGGACTTGGCTGAAAGTTAATGTCATAAATGTCTAAAATGATGCTGTCAGGAAAAAAAAGGCTACACGGAAGCTGTAATATTAGATAGAAGCTAATGTTTGCCTGTATCCAAAGTTACAGTGATCAAAGATTCAGGCTGGAGACAGTCCTTCTTGGCTTCATTCACATATTTTGATAACCACATATTTTTCTATAATCTGATATATCAGATTTAATTCAGTATATTTATGCCTATTGTCCACATGCGAACACTGATTGGGGCTTTCAAAGCTGTTTTTTTTTTTCAACTTTTAACTTTTAAATTTTTGCATAGAGTGAAAAACCAGGATTTTGACTTGCAGCATCACATCCTTCACCACTATCTCCTTAGTTTAAGACCATTTATATGCAACAATCTCCCCTTTGATAACATGGCATCTTTAGAATTGTCCAAGACAACATTAGCGATAGATAACACTTTTATAAGCAGAATAGAGAAGAGGAGGAGGGGCCCAAACACAGCACTATGAAGCAAAACAGGCACATGTAGGGATTACGAATTCATTAATGAACCATATAGTGAACATATGAGTTTAGTTTTCGGAGTCATTCGTTCTCAGGGAGCTTATAATGAAATGCAGAACAGCTAGAAACAGAATAAGAATGAACTGGATCGAATGAACAGACAGAAACATGAAATCATGAAATCTAAATGACCAGGAGGATTTCAAACACAACACCAAGAACTATAAGTAAAGGACAAAGATGAACATTGAACACTAAAACCCACAACTTTCAGTTCAATCATAAAACAGCTATTGACAACTTCTCTCCCTGCAGACCACCATCATCATCATCATCCTCAGTACAGCAGGGCTGTTTAACATTCCTGCTCTCCTAATCTCTCGCAGGGCTTCACTGGGTACAAAACGCCGGTGTGGTCAGATCAAAGACAGGAGTGTGGGAGAGGATAGTGGGCCGGAAGACTCCTGGGGGAATTCTTGGGTGATTCCCTTCAATTTCAGAGCCAGAAAGCTGGATCTCCAGGAGTGGCTCATCCGCGAGCGAAAGATTGAGAAATATGGAAAAGTCTCCATCTACTAAAATGGAAAAAGCACAAGAGGAAAATGAATAAAAATAGTAAAATGTATGACCATGTTTACATCTGTCCAGCCACATATCCAGGACTTTGTTACTTCTATAAGTAAACCCTTCATAATGTTGTTTGCTGTGGAAACAGGTTGACTTTTCAGGTTGAGTTTTCAGAAATTCTTCAATAAATCCATGTACATTGTTTGTACGAGAAACTTAACAGGATCAAATTCATATAGATTAAAAACGAAGCTTTACATGGTGATTTCAACTTCATTTAGCCAGTTTAAATGGCCGTACTGTGAAATCTCTGTCATGGTACAACAGCTGCTTGTTGCCTGCCAGTTATGTAATCAGCTGTTAATGTCACTTTTAAGGTATAAAAGTTACCCAACAATCACATGCAACTGTCTAAATCAATTAAAAATAAAGAATTAATTCATGTCTAGTATACACTGAAATGTTTAGTTGGATTATTGCTGTTATAAAGTCGATATAATTTGTGCTGAGAATTGCTTTCCTCACACGACGAGCTTTGGAGGCGGAGATCATAAATGTGACGGAGACGCAATTTTTGCATTTTATTCTTCTGAAATAACTCAGTTTTATCCGTGAGAACATTAAAAGCTAAGAAACATAAAACTAAACAAAAGACATGTTGGGACATTTTGGTGAGTTATTTAATGACACCATAGCGCTTCCTCCTCCTCACAACCTGACCCCTTTTGCTCTCGGTTGAGATAAGAATAATGGATCAACCACATTAAAAAAGAATATTGTGAAAACTTGAGAAATTTAAGCAACCCAACAAAAAGTAAACCATCAGTATCTCTACCAATTCATTTAAGATGAGATTTATTTAAAATGAATGTGAACAACCACTAGTACATCCAATAAATGTAGTCTATTGAAGTCAGTGGTATATTTTACAGTGTGTAACACGTTGGAACTGTTTCTCAGGGTACAGTTTTTTAATACATTTCCGCCCTTTTTGTCATCATTTTGTTGTTTTTTGCGTTTTTACCGATAGCAGCAGCAGTTTTCAAACTTTCTTTTGGGGAGTTTAGTCCTTTTTTGGTAATCGTGCATCTCTAGATTTTTGGTTTCATTGTATTCTCAGTAACATTTTGCCGGTAAAGCTCAGGGGATTGTGAGTCATTGTGTTGCTGCCTGTGCCTGAAAGGCCCATTCAGTCATCCATTCATGAAAGGCAGAAAGAAAACCACAGCAAAAAACAACTCTAACTAATATGCAAACCTAAATAGTGTGGGGTTGTTAATACCCCGCCCACATCAGATGCAATAAAGAAAATGAAAGTGTTTATGAGAGAGGAGTGAGGAGAGGAAATGAAACAAGCTGCTTCACCCTCACTCAGTCTGAGTCATCAACTTTTGTTTCAGTTCGCACACTGACACACACACAGCTCCATCATATCTGTTCCAGACTGATTGGGTTGCAGGTCAAAGTTCTGCTTTTGGGTCCACATGTTGGTGTTTCGCTTCAGTATTTGTTTTGCTGAGGGAAAGCTTGAAATTCATCAGGCAGCGATTCACCAAACCACAAAGCCTGGATTTACTGAAACATGACCAGATGTTTTTGGAGCGGAGTGATAACGAGCCGAGTTTCAGCGTAAAAACTCCGGAGAAATGATTTCTCATCTGACAGGAATGGAAAACCGTCCAGCTTTCTGAGCACTCTGAACTGAGAGGAACTTGAACCTATAATTTTAGAGAAACAATTAGAAAACCGGGAGGTGTTGCCCAAAAACCGCTTTGAAATATTACCAGATACCATCCAAGGAGACAAAAACACAAATAAATATCACAAAATGGCAAAATGCAGTGTTCAAATGTGAATGCACTACTCAGCGATCGCACCCAAATCCAGACAAATGATCCAGAGCCCTCCGGGTCATCTGTGTCCTACAGGTTGCAGATTGTGGTCTCTGTGGATCAGGCTTGTTCAGGCTCGGTCGGGACCTCGTTAATTCGGACCCCGGGGCTATTTCTTCTGCTACGGAAGATGCAACATGTTGTGCTATTGGAGAAAACTGCAGGTGTTAGATGTAAAAAAAAAAAACATGTATGACCAAACTCAAGATTTCTCCACGGAACATTCGCCTGTCAGAGGTTTTAATGTTATGGCTGATAAGTGTGTTGAACATTGATCCTGAGAGTCATATTTATGAATAACTCAGGTGGGAACATGGAGCATGTTTGTTGTTAATACTGCTCTTATCGGCCTTATTCTGAAGCCAGTTGGCTTTGTGTACAGGGCGATAAATGAGAAAGTGTCCGCTAAAGCTCCTTTTTATACCGATAGGAAAACAACGTTTCTCGTCTCGTGAGACCAGTTTGAGCTTCTCGTAGTCGTATCATTCTGTGATCATTTGTTGCTGAATTACTTCTCCTAAGGTTACCTTAAGAGTAAGAGTTAAGCAAAAAAAGAGAAAATACATCTCAGATTTGTCTGAATCTGAGATCTCATCTGTTTATCCCACTTCTCAGGTGTTGCTCAACTAGTTGTCTCAGCTCAACCTCTTTTGTCTCAGTGATGTATTTTCTCTTTTTTGCTTACCTCTTGCTCCTAAGGTAACCTTAGGAGAGGTAATTCAGCAACAAAAGAGCACAGAATGATACGACTGTGAGAAGCTCAAACTGAATGAACAACAGATGGGAAACGTTGCTTTCCTATGGGTTATTTTAGCAAGTTTTTGTTCTTTTTCACAGGTATCTGTCCGGATGTGACAGTAATATATGTGGGGCGCAAGTTGTGTGTATGTGTGTGTGTGTGTGTGTGCGTGTGTGTGTGTGTGTGTGTGGGTGGGGGGTGTGAACAGGATGCTTTTCTGTTGAGGTTATTGTGTTTGGATTTTTGAGCTTACACAGGTCAACACGTCCCAAAACGCTGTGCTAGCAAAGGTGTGTTTAGCCGGAGAGTGAACTCTGACCCTCAGGTCAGGTGTTACCCCCCCCCACCCTGCTGGGATTCAGCCTCCATGTCACCCAGTTTGAAAATCCCACAGACAAAGCTGGGGAGACAGATGGCCCACTGCGCCCACACACACACACACACACTCAGGATTAGATGACTACACCGGCTTGATACAGGTGTCAATCTTCTAAATCTCCATCAGATAGGAAATAGCGGTATTCCCCCCAGAGTCAGAACACTCTCCTAAGCCTGTGAGACAGATGTTATATTAGAATCAGAGCATTTTCAGGCTTCGGATAAAAACTCTTCAGCACAGCTGAGTGCAGTAAAAGTGTTTGACGGATTGCTGAGTAATCACCTCTTGGAAAGTGCTGCTTCGTGACAAACGAGACAATAAAAACACAGATTTACACAAAGAGAGGACCTCGCTATGCAGGAGCCGCTTTCTGTCCCGTCCACAGGGGTGAGGAGCATGAGCAGCCCAGCAGCACTGAGGAATGCTGGGTAAAGCCCTGCACTTGTTGCCTCTGGAATGCCCCCAGGCCTCTTACATAAGTCTGCTCCTCACAGTGAACCTGCTTCCTCACACGGCAGAGAGCAGCGGCGAAATGCTGCAATTATGTGCTTATGTTGTTACAGAGCAACACTCGGCTCACATTTACCTCCAACCATCATTACGGTTTACATGGGCTGTGGTTTTGTAACTGGGCAGAGCACATGAGCCACAAATTTCCTGTTAGACTTACTTACAGGACGTCAGCGTGTGGCTTCGGTGAGCAGATTCTCACCTCAAAGAGCGAACTTCTGCTTTTAGAGAGGTTTGATTTCTAGTTATGAAGTCTAAGAGATTCATAATCTGGAGACATTTGGTGCCTCGTGTGGCCTTTTTAGACTTGGTGTTGAACTGGCTTTTTATTATACAGCTGGAACAATCTGTTGGACACAATTTCACGCCGCAGTTTCCATCTTCTTTCGGGTTTTATTAAAACACCTTCAAAACTGCACCCAGTTTGCATTCATCACCGTACTTCCCTCTTTTTCTACCCTCGGTCTGCTGCTCTCTTCTTTTAAAGGAAATGTCTCCATTATAAAAAGCCAAACTCGGACACTTGGGCTCCTCAGCTGTACCAAACAGCCATATTTTGTTTTTATTTCACAATGACACATTGGACAAGTACTGTGGATATATAGGTATATATATCAAAAACACATTAGACATGTCATATCTAAAATTAAAAAAAGAAAAACATTTGTTTTCATTTTGCACATAGAGCTCAAGTCATAAAAGACTGAATAAAAGTGACCATTACAAATGGAGAAAAAACATTTCCCAGCACATATTTCTATATTGCATACACATTTAAGAGTGGAGATCTGAAATGCATCATCTTTAGACGATACGTGTGCATACGAGGAAACATCATACAATTTCAAAGGCCACCATATGGACTTTAATTCAGCAAACAGCCCACTCAGCTGCCCAAACCAGAGGACAGATGAGCTATATGATGAGTAATTCCCTACACAGTCATGAGTAATATCGGAGGATACCAGCAGGCGCTGGTAAGCAGCAACTAGAGCTGATAAATGTCGAACACCAAGTCTCAGTTTGGTCATGCAAACATGGTAGAAGGTCCTGGAAATATAAAAGTTCCCTCAGCATGGATTGTTGACGAGGTGCCGAACACATTCAAGAGGATTTTCAAAACGAGGATCAGCCGAAGGCTGACATGAAAAAGCTTTCCAGTACAGGCTCACACAGATAACAGTTCACTAATAGCGTACAGTGCTCGATTCTTTACAACAGGCCCAACCCTCAGGCGTGCAAGGCATCAAATTCACGGAGAAACGTTTCATTAGAAGACCGTGCAGTTGCAAGACGTTCTGTTACACCAACTTTACTTAGTGCTATACCACAGCAGTTTGTTTAAAAGGCAATGTGAGAGGTGTTGATACGACTTTTGTACCCTACTAATGACTGCAATTAAAACTGAGTCAAGGCCAGAGGAAAGTCTGAAAAACAAAGTCATTATAAAAACGTCACATTTGGGAAAAAAAAAAAAAAAACTACAGCAAAGATGTTCTGTCGAAAACAATCCAAAAACTGAAAAAACTGCAAAAATCTTTCCGCATCATCCAAACTAAATATTATAAACAGCATCTACAAATAGAGATAGATCATTTCTAATAACTTAAATAATTAAATTATTATGTAATACAATACTATTCCACCTGCAGCCGGAGGATAAGAAAATAGATTTGCTCAAAGCCAACGGCAGAAACGAGACAGCAGACTTTCGCTGGGAGGTGCGGTAGGCTAAAACTATAACCTAGCGATGTGGGCTCGAACTGTCCGTCTGATGTCTCTCTGATCCCTTCGGTCCTGCATCGAGAAGCTTTGGTACTGAAAACACCAGAGGATGAGATGACGCATCACAACACGGTGCTAATGAGGGACACTCATGCAGGCCTCGCTCCAGTCCTGGAGAACATGAGGTCCGTGAACCCCGACATGCATCACATCTATACTGCCAGGGCTACAGACGAGAGAGGGGCCGAGCGGCAGAGGAGAGGCCGGAAAAACAAAAACTGATGGTCTGGCCTGTAAAAGGCCAATAGTGAAATAAAAAGCTATTTCTATTAGGGTCGATGAAAGGTAAAAAAAAAAAAAAGCAAAAATAAGAATAAAAAGGAAGCTTCCTGCAAATGCCAGGGTGGTCCTGCTTCCCCTCTGGTTGCCTCTGTCCCCTCCGCCTCACACAGACGACTCCACCTCTCTGGTTATGGTGACCTCCGCATCAGTCCGAGGGTGCACCTGAACGCCGGCCGCCTGCTCTGCGCTTTCGCTGATCACCTCCAGCGCCGGGGCGGCGGCGGCTCTGCAGTCACCGCCGGGCTTCTGTTTGTCCGCGGAGCCGCAGCACAGCTTGGGCGCGCACTGAGTCCGACAGGAGAGCTCGCACAGGGAGTCCCGAGACTCCGAGCTGAACGTGACGAACTCGGGCTGGATGGTGGTGGCATGGATGCCCTCGTTGTGGAAGAAGTCTTTGATGCGTTTGGCCACCTCCATGTACGATGTGGGGTCGTGGCATTTGATGTGCGCCGTGGCGATGATGCGGCTTCCGGCCAGCTGCCAGATGTGCAGCTCGTGGATCGCCAGAACGCCGTCCAGGCTCAGCAGCCGCTCGTTGAGCCGGTGCATGTTGATCTGCTTGGGGACAGTCTGCAGCAGGATGAGGGCCGACTCTTTCAGCAGCGGGTAGGTGGTGTAGAGCAGGATGGTCACCATGATGATGCACAGCGTGGGGTCCAGGTAGAGAACCCAGCAAGGCCCGGCCTTTCCCGGACTTTCCATTATATCGACCAGGGTGTGATTGACGTGGCGGTGGTCTGTGGTGTGGCTGTTGATGCACGGGTTCACACAATTCTCACCGTCCTTGCAGGGCTTCCACACAAACGTAAAAATGATAGCGTTGAGGACCACGATGACGGAGCCCAGAGCATCTCCCAACACGTGCAGGAAGACCCCGCGCATGTTCAGCTGCGACGATGAGTCGTGGTCATGGTCCATCTCGTCGAAGTGGGTGTTGCCGTTCATCTGCACCTCTGAGCTGTCTTTACAGCTGACATCTGAAGATAAAAATCAGGGAGGTAGGTTTAGTCTACCGGAGCATGACGGATAAATAATCAAACCGGACTTTGACTCAGAGATATTAATGCTGCAATCCAAGGAGATAAAAAAAGCCGGCTTGTAAGATGCAACGAATACCTGGAGAAACAGGGCTCATAAAAGAGAAAAAATTACTAGTAGCTGAGGAGAAGGTTCAAATTTGCAGCCCGGAGTACTAAATGCACTTTTATTAAGGATCAGAAGCACATATGCATTAGGGCTGCCCCAATACCACTTTTTCACTTCCGATACCGATACCGAGGGTTGAGTATCGGCCGATACACGATACAGATACTTTTTTTATGAGCAAAATATTGTGTCAAACCTCACCTTAAATCCTTATGGTGTAACTGATAAAGTCCACAACAGATGGTGTTAGAAAAACAGAGTCATTAATTATTAACCAATGAGTTATTTAGAATACATTTAAAGACTTTGTGTAACACACGGCACATTTCACATTTCTGTTGTAAGAAAAAACAACCTGTGTAAACCCCGTAGAAAATGAACAAGGGAGAACTCGTACAGGGTGTACCAAGCGTGCTGGTCAGGTGAAAGGGCTGGATAAAATATCTTGATCACCTGGTATCGGCAACAGTATCAGCACATTTCAGTGCAAGCTGATACTTTCCGATCCGTGTTTTTTGGTTGGTATCGGCACCGATACCCGATACTGGTATCGGATCTGGACAGCCCTAATATGCATTCAAATGTTTAACTAAAATTCAAGCAGACGTGTATTAAATTGATAAAACAAATTACTTACAATGACAATAACAAGGATACAGTTGTGCAAAAATGCTAAAAAAGAAGTTAACTCAATATAAACGATATTCCCTCATTCTATATTTTGTGTGACTAAGTCTCCATACATTTGAAAATCTCGATATATTGCCCAGCCATTCTACCTTGTTAAAATATTCAGGTAAAAGAGTGGCTGTGATGTTTCTAGTCCAGACCTCAAATCAAATGTCTGAATTCCCTCATCCACATGTCACTCAGCTCTGCAGAGGCCTGATAATGACTCTTTATTTGATTCAGGTGTGTTGGAGGAAGTAAAAGTTGCAGGATAGCAGCTCTCAAGGACTGGACTATCCCTGCATTAAAGGTAACAACTTGGAGGGGCTCCATAAAGTCAACAGTACAGTCTTTTTAATGTTTTTTTCTTCTTTGAAATAGTCACTTTTGTGGTGGACTTCGTATCTTTGTGACCAAGTCAGTGCTGTACATTCAAATACACCGAAGGGCCACAGTGAGACTAATCTCCCAGCTTGTGGCACTGAAAATATAAGACCACCACCTTACATTACGTAAATTCAATTAGTGATTGTAGGCAGGGTGGCGGTGCAGACTGAACCTGGCGAGCGGGGTGGCGGGGGGCTCTCGTACATCCCAGAGCACCCTCAGCTCATTCATCAGCGGCTAATGGTGTATCTGAGGCTGTCGACTTCACGGTTACACTGATGTATGGCCCAGGAACAGCAATCAGTGCATAGAGGAGGAGGGGATATAGTAGCCATTTATTGAAACTGACAGGGCCTAACAGTGGGGGGGAAATGGTCTTCTGTATATGGTTTTAACCCTTCTGTGAGAGTGTGGTCAGGACACTGTCGGACAAAAAAAGGCCAGCAACGGCACGAGGAGGCTTTTTGGGCGACAAAGCTGGTTTATACTGAAATGATAACCATTTACCTACAGAATGAAAGGCTGTACTACTAAAACATGGCTGCCACCATCGGGTTACTTTGAGAGTAATGTGATAAAGAAAAAGGTTACTAGGCCATAACTTATTTGGCCAACTCTGATCTGGGACAAAAACATCTCCTATGACTCCTATGAGCATAAATTTCCAGGTTATAATTATTTGTAGAAGACAACAGAGAGGAGTCAGAGTTACAAGAGGCTTCCCCTCTCTTCTTACACTGACAGCGTTTCCAAGGATAGAGTGTCCCCAACAAATATGTGATAACAAGCAAATGTCTGAAAGCCACAGCTGTCAAAGAAACAATATGGATTAGTCACTCAGACAGTTCTCTGGTGATACAAGGATGGGCTGTTAAGCAATCTGTACTGCTATCAGTTATGATAAAGTCTGACACATGCTCAGTTCAGTGGTGGGAAACAAAGAATTTGTGGGGTTTTAATAGTTGTTATAAGCTTATGGTTCACATCATTTCAGCAAAAACAACATATTTACCTGTTTTTGATCTCGACTCGCCCGGGCTGTTGTGATTCCCCACCAAGTTGTTGGTTTCCTCTCCGGCGGACCCATTCCCAGCTTTCCCGGTTTTCCCCCTCTTGTTCTTACTCCCATGTGAATGCCCCCCGTGGGAATGTCCGTGGCCTCCGCCGGCGTGCCCGTGAAACAAACACAGTCCGAGCAGGTTGACCAAAAGCCCCGCGGCACCGACCCCGGCGACCATCACCGGACTCTCGATCTCGTGGGGCTCGGTGAAGCGCTCGATCGCCTCCAAGACGATGGTGAAGCACAGCGCCGTGAGGAAGACTGCGTTCACCAAAGCCCCCATGACCTCCGCCCGGATCCATCCGAAGGTGTTTTTTTTGGTCGCGTGGGTTTTCTCTGCGAACCGGACCGCGACCAGAGCCACCAACAGGGCGATCACGTCCGACAGCATATGAAAGGAGTCCGACAGCATTGACAGAGATGCGGTCATTCGACTGACCACTACTTCCACTATGAAGAAGCCAAAAGTCAGAGAGAGCATACATAGCAGCCGGACACGATTTGGCTCGCAAGCCATTTTCTTTCCTTGCAATCCTTTGTAGATTCAAGTTTCAATTAAAAATAACGTTTCACTGTGTCCCTGTGGAAATCACCAGGACATCAGCAAGCTAGCTCCGTGGTTAAACTCCGAGCTAACAGCGACTTAAGCTAAGCTAGCTGACTCACTGAGACAATACGATTAAAGCTAACAGCGTCCTTTCACACTACTGTTATCTGGCAGCATCACTGCGCTACATCTAAAGACAAACGAAGGCAGATTTTTCGGAGATGCTAAATTCTAGGGGCCGTGTGAACACACCCAGGACATTACCAGCATGTTCTAGATACGTCTGCCGACGAACCCCAGTTTGCAGACGGCTGAAACTTTGCACCCGAGCCGGTAAACTTTCCACACGGAACAAGGAAAAAATAGACCACGCCTACAACGGCTTCGATTGGTGGATGGACAAAAAGGAGGAATACGATTGGTTTATTTTAGCATGTCTCGTAAGTGGGCGGTGCATACAAACCAAACAACAATGGTTGCTATGCACGCTCAAGTCAACTATACTCTCGCGATGACATCTTTAAACGACAGCTTTCTAAGATTTATTAATCAAGAGGTATCGATATATATCATCTTTCATCATTGAGAAAAGAACAGTCGAAAACTAATGTCTAAGGATGCAAATGTAGCCTATATCCATTCATGAAAATCAGTATTTGCTTTGCTTTAAACAAACGCTAATTGTTACATTTACTTCATGTCCAATGCTGCCTTTTTAAAAAAAAAAAAAAGAAAGAAAAATCCAGTCCATCAATTAATGAAACTTAAGTTATATTTACCAGACAGCTCTGATAATGACTTGGCATTACAGACCATTTGAAAAAAGATCAAATCAATTTATCAGCAAGGTTTAATAAAAACATAACAAAGGTCCCCTTCTAATTGTATCTGCATTTCTTTTAAAGACAAAGGCCTTAGAGGAGCATCCCATTGTTTCTATCACTGCCTTTAATCTCACTGATCATTGCAAACTGATGACCCCTTGTGGAAACCATCAATCTTGAAGAGTTCAAGGTAAGTGTGTAATGTAAACTTGAAAAAGAAACTTGAAACACCTCATAACAATTACATTTTAAAAATTTTAATAGATTTTAATCTAATGTAAAAACAAATTTACAATTATGAAATATAGTTTTCATATCAGGAAATCTCTCATCTCTTCCAACATACAATTTGTGAAAAAAAGCTAATAAATACAGCAAGAATGGACACATCAATCACAACAGCTGCCAGAAATACTAACAAATCCACAGACTAAAAACCTTGTCACGAGAGTTCAAAATAACACACAAAATAATTGGACTGACACATTTGGTTCACACATCACAACTCTGTCATCCTATAAATAATATTTACATCCAGCTTGAACTACTCAGAGACTTTTACGCTCATGTATATATGGACAAGTTGCTTGTGTGATCATCGGAGGCCGAGGAGCTGCCTGCTCTTAAACTGACATATCTTCTCCACTTCGTTCAGCTTCTGAGCGCGCAGATTTGCAGCCTGCAGCCGCCTCCTCACCAGGTCCTGTGACGTAACACTCTGAAGACAGTCAGGATGCTGGTTCTCATCGCTTTCACCTGCAAAGTGGACCTTCTTCTTGCCAGGGGACAGGTTCTCCACATCTAGAGCCAAACAATAAGGAGTCAAGTGACTGATTGACAAAAATCATGCACTGCCATCAGAAAAATGTTTGCCCTGAAAGCTAGGTTTCAGCTTCTGAGGTGTGTGGTGAGAGTTGGAGCCTCTCAAATACAAGTTTGATGCAACCAACACTTAAGTGTTTTGTTATATTAAAAAAACTTTATTTACATGATAGAAAAATAATTACTATAATTTATGGGTCATTAGAATTGCCACACAAAATAATGCTCAGTTCTTGTCTTGATTCAGTGAATCCAGAGGTCTTTTCCGATTTCCCATACCTATATCTTTGCCACAGTTCATTGCCACGTCCCTCTGCTGCTGCAGCCGGCTGTAATTCCTCAGCAAACTTTCTGCTCTGAAACCGTACAAAAGAATCAATAACAATGCACCAATGATCCAAAAAGACTAATATAGTGTAAAATAACGATAAAAAAATAAAAATTACCGTGCAAGCTTTTCATTAGTCAGTCGCTCCCGCAGACACAGCTCCTGCTCCCTTTCTGGCATTAAAAGAGAAAACAGGGACAGTTCACGTTTTTTTTTTTTGAGCCATCACTTCTTTATTTGCACATTTTTCAGATAAACACAGATACACAAACACACACAGCAGCACATAATCTCTTCACTCTCAGCCAGGGACTGTGGGTGTGGAAGTAGGTCATTGTTTGATTGCAGCAACTCTGTTAAAGTCATCATGAACAAACTTGTTTCCTCAACACACATTTCTTAGAATACCCAATTATCATCTCAGTCACATGGAAACAGGTCACTCAGGTTTAAGATGTGCACAGTCACGTTTCTCTTCAGACGGACGTGTGATGAAACTGCTTAACGCGATTATTCCTCTCCCACATCCTCAAGTTTTCCTATAAAAACTGCTTCTCGGTAACACAGTAAGAAGTATGAAATGATTTATCTATCTATTGTTTTCAGACTGAATAACAATGTAGTCATTTTTAATCAAAACTGATGTCTTCATTAAGTGTGGCCTCTGAGAAATAACAGAAACCACTCTTCCAATTATATCCACCAATCTGCTAAAAACAAAGCATTTCCAGGTGTGAATTGCTGTAATCTCACTGATCCCAGGAAACTGATGTGGAAACCATCAGTCTTGATTAAATAGTGGCTGTGCAGTCTCACTGTGAATCACACTAAAACAACTCACTCTTAATGACTGTTGGTAAATAATAATATCAATAAACCTTTAAAAAAGTGTTATTTTTTTAGCTAGCTAAAGTTTTCAAAGAATAAATTGTGTGTTTAGGTGTGTTTATCACAGCATTGCCTTTTCTCTAAAGTGTGAAATAACATGTTTTCCATTTCTTGTCCAATTTTTGGTTTCTTACATTTTAGCAGCGGGAAGTCTCCTCCATTGTTCAGCGTGATTTCTATCCTCAATTCAGCTTTAACAAGCTTGGGCCCAGAGAAGGCAGCTACTGTACTCGCATCTGGTTTATATTCTCCTCACATGGTGATTTTAACCTGAATTTGTTCACTGACTATGTTTAGAAGTTTCCTTAAATCCAAGGATCTTCACCCCACGATGCATCTATTTTTAATACAGACACAACTAAAGTCAGCTAATGGTCCATTTGATCCTGCTTTGCATCCTTATACCATGTTCAGATTTCACCAGATATTCTGAATCTTATGTTTAAACTTTATGTTGAGAAACACTGGAGCTAGTTATCTCCACAGCCTTTCCATTACATGGTACATTCTCTCCATACCATACAGCTGAAACTGTGAGGCAATGAAGTCACAGACCTTTTTTTTTTTTTTTTTTTCTTACAGTTTTTGTTTTAGTTAGTCAAATTAAACAAATTAAAACATTATTCTAGTTTTGTTCCTTTCTGTTTCGTCTGATCCACCCTAAAGCAGAAACTTTTTTTGCTTTTGGTTCGCCATCCATACTGGCTTTTGAATACAAAACCAACAAGTGGCTACCTAAAGACTTATGGTTACTTTTGAGTGGCTAGCTTTTCTTCAGTATACTTCTAAATTTCCAAAGCAATAAGTTGCGTCTCTTGTGATTAGTGGATTGATGTAATTATAGTGGCAGTTTTTTTTTTTAAATCTGTTCTCATATAGCACTTACAAATAGAAATACAGAGGTGGAAAAAAGTTTTCAGACACCCCATGCATTTGGTAAAAAAAATCTGATCCCTTCCTG
>JBBDHI010000024.1:15085794-15099879 GCA_037177115.1 Craterocephalus stercusmuscarum
ACCCCATGCATTTGGTAAAAAATCTAATCCATTTCAGTCCATTTTCTCTTAGCACATTTAAACAAGAACATTGTACCACAGCGCTGTACAATATAAGCATACGATAGAATAGAATGCATACAAAAGAATAAAAAAAAACAATAAAACAATACATATATGTTCAAAATAGTGCATTAAGAATCTCTCTTCTGTCTTCAAAGTTTCTTTTTTACAGCCACAGCAAAAATACGCAGCAAAACCTGATAAAAGCCTATAAAATTCTTTAATTTCAAAACTTTTTCCAGCACGTTACTCTACTGGGAAACAATTGTTTTGATGCCAATAAAGACTATAATGAATCTGCATAAACAGTGTTGTGAAAACTGTTGTTTGCAACAATATTTAGAACATTTTTACTGGGAGTAGACAATATGATCCCATTCTCAACCACTTTAAATGGTATGACTTGATCATATTTGCTTCAGCTGCAACACCGACATGCTCCTGATAGAGCCCTGAGCTCTTCAACCCAACAGTTGTAGAGGGACCAGATTCTCGGCTCAGATCCAGGCGTGATGGCACCTTCTCCATGGCTGCCTCTTCACATTAGGGCTGTTAGGACACTTCAAGTTTTGAAGTCCTGGCTTCAAGACCTACTTCTTAGCTTTTTATTGGCTTTAAAACCCAACTAAGCTTAACTTTTATTTTACTCTTTAATTTGGATATCATTTCTTTCATCGTTTAAATTTTTATTATTTTTACTAATTAGTGGTAGAGCACCTTGGATAACTGAGATTGTCCCCATGTAAATGAACTTGACCTTAAACAAATGTGCAAGTGGCAGGGTGTGATGTTATCTTTTACAGTTTATATTTAAATACTTTTTTTTTTCAAAATCTTGTGGGAATAGGGTTGTGAAAAAAGAGAAAAATGGGCACAAAGTGTAATAGAAATAAAAAATCTTACTCTCAAGCCTCTCCTCGCGTTCTTTCAGGGCCTGTTCTCTGTCCCGCAGTGCCTGTTCCCTGAGTCGGAGCTCTGCAGGAGGGCCAGGCGCTGCTCCAGGCGGTTTGTTGGGGGGACCATCAGGGTCTGCAGACTTCCTCCGGACCTGTGCCTTCCTCTGCTCCTCGGCAACCGCATCACTTAACAAGCTGCTTTGGAGGATAGACTCCACAGAAGGCCTCAGGTAGTCCTGCCAACAGAGAGGACTCGTTTATGTGCCCTGACAGCATCAGTGGAAGCACGACGCGCAGCAAAGTGAGTCTCTGTCCTACACAATTATTACATTCTTGAATAATTAATGCCAAACCTTTAAGTTGAGCATTTTGCTGAGTAAGGTGTTCAGTTCCTCTGAGTACCGGTATGGGATTCTTCTGAACTTCCCCTCTCTGATCTTCTCTGCCAACTCCTTCTGGTTGTAAGCAGTGAACGGAGGCCTGACGGGATGAAACCGGAGAGGAAACTTTCAGATCTGCTGTCAAACTGCTGGGAAAGCACTTCAAGCAAAACAGCTGGACGACTTACGACAACGCGCAAAGTTCATACAGCAAACATCCCAGTGACCAAATATCCGACTTCTCATTGTACGACATCCTGTTAATTTGTTCCTGAAACAACAAAAGAAAAAAAAGCTGGCAAACAGCAACCGAATCAAGTGTAAAATCAGCCAGATTACGCAAGAGAAAAGCAAACGTGTGCAGCCAACATCGTACAACTCACTGGAGACATGTAGTACGGCGTCCCAACAAACGTTTTTGCAAAGCTGGTATCGTGGTTAAGGATCCTCGCGAGACCGAAGTCGCCAAGCTTGACGTTTTGTCTGATGTCAAGAAAGATGTTGGCCGGTTTCAGGTCTCGGTGAAGCACCGTGGCTCTGCCGTCACTCCTCCTGTGACACTCCTTCAGGGCTAAAGTGAGCTGCGCCATGACTCGCAGGATGAACAGCTCTTCCAAATAACGCCTGCCATAAAAAACACCCTTGTAACGTTTGCAGAGTCAGACAGGAGGGACACGTTCTCGCAACTTCCTGAAATCTACCTTTCTTTGATGCACCGGCTGATGAGACTAGCGAGGTCCCCGCCTTCACAGTGCTCCATGACGATGTAGAGCGTGGCGTTACTGCGATCTATGATGCGGTCGTAGTACCTCACGATGTTTGGATGCTTGAGCTCCCTCAGGAGGTTCACCTCAGATACCAGCATCTGTTTCTCACTCTCCGCCATGGTGCCGTAGTCCAGCTCCTTCCAAACAAGAATCTACAAACACAGGTGCTTTAATTAACTGGGGACAGAGATTAAAAGCAGAGTGATGACTGGGTGAGGAAAGAAGGGAGTCTCTGCTGAAAAACAGAGATAACAGTTGAATTATCGGACTAAAACAATCCTTGAACAGAGACTGATGTTATGGGAGCGAAGGCAGCAAATAATTAAAATGTGAAGCTCAGTTGAATCAAAACTTAAACAGAGGTTGCCCTGCTGACCTTCAGCGAGTTACAGCTGCAAAAGATGGGAGACACGGGACCATCCATTTCCCCATTTCTGTCTTCTAATTTACCGGTTGTCTTGTTTCTCTCATAGAAACCACCCCTCAGCTGACCTTCATAACACCTTAAAGATAAATGACTGGATATGTAAAAGTAATACAGTCTGCCCTGAGAGTTGTGTTAAACGCTGCAGCAGCAGTTCAATATAATTCATCCAACTTCTGCAGTCCAGCTTTAGGAAAACTGTTTCATCAGAGCAGACCCATGTTGCAGCAGAGTAAAGGTGAAGTTATTTCTCAGATTCAGAAACTTTTTCTATCCCCAAAGGGCAACTGAAATGGATGAAATCAAAAGTGAGGTTTTTTAATATTTGTAACACCACTGCATGGTTAAGTTGACCAAGAACATTACTTCCTGTAGCTATTTTTGTCTAGACAGATTTCAGATTTGTTGTTTTTTTTATCACTTTAGCTACATTGCAGTTTTTGTATGCCACAGGTGTTTACAGTCAACAATTATTTTCATAAGAAAAATAAATACATTTTTTTTAAACTGAGAAGTGGCTCAGTTTTCCAAACAAGATGAGCGCTCATACTAACCCCAGGCCCGTGTGGCTGCTCCTCTCTGCAGTGGTTTCCTTCATTAGTTTTAAGTATTCATGCATATCCTAACTTTTATTTGATTGCTTGTGTTTCTTTCTCATGGGACCGACTCGCCATCATACTTTACTATTTATTTTGTTTGTTTTTATTCAGATAAGTACACTGTAATAGTCAATTTAATGCTTTATAATCAGGACATTCAAACTGATTAATTTACACAGACTTATATGCATCATTATTCATTTTTAGCCAATTGGAATGAATTGGAAACCATTTTGTTTTTTATGGGTTATTTTGTATCTTCTTTATAATTGTTTTCATTCCCTTTTTTGCAACTTTTGGACTTGGTTTTTAGTCTATGTCGTTTTTTTATCTCCATGTGGTGTCTTGATAAACTAATGTGGTATGAGGATTTTGACCTATGCTGTTCTCTCTCTTTGGGCCAATTGGCTCGTGGTATCAAACGTTACTAGCTTGCATTTTATTAAATGACAGTAACCAAACAGTGTGGTGGCTACAACAACAACACCGAGGCTCAGGCAAGCAGCCATTACCTGCAGATGGGCTACGTAGTTTAGTAATACTCACTTTCCCGTCACTTTTCCGTCTTATTTTCTGGCATCTTCCATAGGAGCCTGAGCCTATGGTGTACAACACCTCATAGTCTTCAACACGAGACGGCATTTTGTTTTAGTTCACACTAACGATACAAGTTGCACAACTTAACGTTAGCGTCGGAGTTGGTTTTGCTGTGGTTTAAGGTATATTTAAACCATCAGCTTCCAAAATCAGCACGGTATTTTACCCAGGAGTCGTCTCCTCTCTGCTAGGGTGATTTAAAGGATCAAAATGTTAGTTTTGGTCGTCTGTTCTCGGTCTAATTTCACTCGTGTGCGTTGCAGTTGACAAACAGGAAACGCCCGTTCTCGATTTAAATTGGTGCCTAAATCTCTGCTCGTGATTGGTTTATTCTCTCCACATGCTTATTTCTGATTGGTCAGTAAGACGATACAAGTTGTGAGGTTGCTAAGCGCCAGAAAACCGCGAGAGTAGCGCGCGGTTGGATGATATGTTGTCTGTTATCCACAAGGTGGCGCCAGAAAATCGCAGTAAAGTCACATTTGTGTGTCTTTAGATGACATTCATTGGCAAGGGAAAAAATGAATAAAGGCAAAGAAATGTATTTGTTTATTTTAGGAAGCTGTCATTCAAATAATTTGATTAAAATAAGATCTTATTTATTTTTAACTTTTATGTTGTTTATGGCACCAGTTTCTGCTTTTTAATAGGACCAGTGTGGTTTATTGCCCTGTGGCTCCCTCACGTCCTGCATATAAATAAGCAGTCTGAAGGAAGACCTTGAACAGACTTCAAATGCTCATGCAGGGACTGCAGTGTCTGAAGTTTATTGCAGTTATTTTCTGTCTCAGACAAATTCAGTACAATTAGTTTTACAATATCTAAAAAATAAACAGAAAAAAAGCTCCTTGAGTTGTAAAACTCTTCAGACTTCCTGTTTGAAACAGACCTTGAAAACCATTTGAGTGATCAATGGACCAATATCTCAGTAAATATTCTGTAAAGCTACACCAGATGCTAAGAAACACCGTGTATTTCCAAGATGAGCTGCATTTTATTTTCCTGTCTGCTGTCTCACATTGACTGACATGATTCTCAGAGGTCACTTACTGTACCCCATCAGTCATCCTCGGCTACTTTGAATAAAAGGTCGCTGGTTGTCACCAGACCAGTTACCATGGCTGCAGATTCAAGGCAAGGAAGACACTGACAGGCATTTTACCGTCACTGGTCATTTGATTTGACCTGCAGGGCTACCTGAGGAGCAGCCATCTGAGAGCAGCTACATGCAGCGGCCTCTCACTTGGCTCCTATATCTGGGTATCACATATGGCCCACACATATGTCGCTCCAAGTGAAGTAAAATGGCTTAATGCTGCGAATGTCTTCTGCTGAAAATAGTCTTATATAAAACAACTGGAGATGGATGCAGGAACCATTGACTGATGATGTAAATAAAGCCACCATAGTTTATCATTAGGATTCAGTCACTGAGGAAATCAGTGAAGAAAGAAAATATGAAAAAAACATATATTTTTACTAGGGGTGTAACGATTCATCTAGTACATCGATAGATATTCCTGTGATTTAACAGCATTGATATTTGCTCGGCAAGTTGGTAGTTAAATCTATATTTACCCATCTATCATCGTTATAAAATGTATTTGATCAATTCTATCAATATTGAGGAATAATACATTGGATTGAAGCACGGAAGATTTTATTTTTGCACTTTTTCATGTTGAGAAAATAGTGAAAGTACCAGGTTATTAAAATATTGTTTGCATTAACTTTACTTTCATTTTAAAAAATGGGTTTAAATATTAAAAATAGTGCCACAAAAGCTTTAGCCCCTGTGGATTCAACTTGGAGAGGTGAACTTAATAAAAACAAAAAAAGTTAAGAGTGTTTTGTTTTTATTTTAATTTAAACTTGATTCGTTACAAGAAACATATCTAAGAAACTTCCCTGCACTGTCCAGCAGCCAGGTATTTATGAAAATCTAAATTAAAAAGAATCATTACACCCCTAATTTTCACTGTTAATATTTTGTGTTTTGAATGGAGTGAAAACACAGACTTCAACTTCATAAATCCACTTTAATAATTACCTTCTGACCTTTTTCATATAAATAAACTGGAAAATGATTAACAGATTAAACAATATGACTTTCATACGCTACCCATCATCCAACTGTCCCACACTATTCTCAGACAACAATCTTCCAGCTGACACATTACCAAAATCAAGCTGATCCCGTCTGGCTATTCCCAGTGACGCTGCATCTCTGATTCCCTTACAAAAATCCAGGAGCAGAAACATTAGTTTGAGCTCCAGCGAGCAGCATCGCCTGGAGTAAATCCTCTCTGTGACAGATGATTTCTCTAAACGTGTGATCCCAGTGCGGGATAAATGCAGTGTCTGGGATTTCTGTCAGTTAACGGTCCTCTCAGTGGGACAGCCTCGGTAACGGTTCAGATTATCCTCTCGGCTTGCCAGCGCCACACACTGAGTGAGCGCCCGAGCCGGTCTGTCAGTCTGCCTCTGCAAAGGTCACTCCTCCAAAGAGCTGGAGGAGTTTGGATGCGAGCCAGGAACAGTTGTGGGGAGGAGGGCGGAGGGGGGAACGAGTGGAAAACTGACGGCTAAAAACAACAGACAGTCGGGTGCCCGAGGCTGCCGTGACGTCAGCTGCCCCTGTTAAAGGGCACGAGCAGGGCCGGAGTGACAGGCAGCCCCATCCCATAATAACCTCCTCACCTTTGCCAGGGTGACTGCGAGGCTACAACCATGGTATCGGGGGGCTTTTTATCCTTCTTTCCTTTTTATTCGATTCTCTTTTCTGGGTGCAGTTCTCATGAAAGAGCAGCTTCACGATGAGGAATATGATCATAAACACGGACCTGGATGCTTTGAAACCATAATATTCAGCCAAGAGAGTGAAATGTGAAGCTGCAACGTAACAGAAACACAAGTAGATGAGTCATATCAGCGCAGAGGCAAGCTGGCTAGCATTAGCTGCTAATATAATCCATTCATCTAGACCACCCTGTGGCTCTTTGCACTGTCCACAATGAAAAAGAACCAACTAATGTGATTAAATAGAGATTTTGTTCCTTATCATGAAATAATTGCATTGGATTTCCAATATAATGGCACTAAAAGTACCAGAAATATTTTATATATAGAATATATATTTTCTTGTCCTTAGTTGGTAAACTATGGACTTTTTTAAGTAAATAAATAGATAATCTACAAATATCTATATCCCAAAGAGGAAACTCTTCTTTCCGCAGTTTTGTTTCGCAATTTTTTTTTGCTAAATGTTGGCTTTATATATATTTTTTAATTATCTGGTGACCCCCTGAAATCATCTCACGACCCACGTGGGGTTCCCAACCCCCAGTTTGGGAACCCCTGTTGTAGCCCATACCAGACAAAAACTGGTCTGGATCCTTTTTTTTTTGAATAATAAATTTTAAGTACTTTTTATTTGAAATGTCTTTTTAAAAGAGAAAAAAAATAGCTTTCTGTGTCAGAAGTTGCTTTGTCACTCTTAATGAATAAAACGACTTTTTGCTAGCAACACTGTTTTTTTCTGCTCAGATTTTTGTCAGATTTCATGTTCCTGCATTTTTTCCCTTATTAATTTTCCATGATTCAAGTCCTTTTTTTTCTAAAATGGCTTATAAATAACTTTGCAGAACTGATTTTGGTTTAATAAGTAGTCTGAGCCCTTAAAGCTGGGCGTTTGAGCAGACGCCTTACGCCCACATATGTTTGACAAGGGCCCTAAGCCTTAAGAGACAAAAGCTTAAACAGCGTTTTTGACTGGAGTTTGCAAGGTGCTGCTGCAGAGGCAGGAGGAGAAAATTAGTGTTTTTAAAATTAAAGCAAAAGTAAATCCTGCAACTTTTAGATGGATGCCTCCTCCAACACACCTGAATGAGATGAATAGCTCGTTAGCAGCCCTCTGCACAGCTGAATAATGAGGATGAGGAAATCCAGCCAATTAATTCAGGTGTGTTGGAGAAGGGATCCATCTAAAGTTGCAGGATAGATCTCGTGGTCTGGATTTGGACACCCCTGATAATCTTTTTCTAATAGAGCAAATAAAATGAGGTTTTATAAAAGGATAATATGAACTGTGCACTGTAATCATGCACTGATCAGGAACAACAGAACAAAGTATTACACTAATGATATAGTCAGAATCTTTCATCATATATTTGAAGTTCTCCATTTTGCAATTTCATCAAAACATAATTGTTCAATCTGATTACATTAATCTAATTGTTTAATCTACTTTTTTTGGTGAAAGTTGAATAAAATTATGTCGCCTTTATAAAACTGTGATGGCAACAAAAGGCAATAAAAAACATTGTGACGTCAAAATTAAACAATTTGCAGTCGCGGTTTCCATTTTATGCCTCTGATTCTAAACCAGATGCACATTTCCATATGAACCCCACCAAAGTGGGCTTGATCTGCATGACAACACAAGTCGGGGGCTGACTTTGTGGCACCCGTAGCTGCTGCTGTGACGCTCCACCTGGCCCTCCTCTCCACAGCTGGATGCTTTACTGTTTGCTGAGTCAGGGGACACCGCCCTCGCCGGAGCATTCAGCCATCAGAGCGTGACATTGAGGACCCCGGAGAGCAGCGCTGTAAAACAGCTCATTGCAGGTGTCTGAAGAGGAAAACTGGTACACAGGACAGAAGTTATTATACAGATTAATTTGAGTCATGTGGGTGACCTTCAGCAGAGCGAGAATCTCAATCCCGAGTGCTTCTCCAACCTGCCCTCTGACTGTTAGCCCTTTGGTATTTTGGGAAAGCTTGGTGCGTATTTAATCCTATTTTCCAGCTCACTTCCTGCTGTTCACCCTCAATTCTCATTTGCTGCCCATAGCTTGCGGGGCTCTTACAGGCCATGTACTGTCACTCCAGCTGCTGCAGATCAGCTGATAATTACATATAACAACAAATATTCTCATGCTTTTGCTGAAAAACAGTTATCTTCATAAAAGCGTTTTAAGTCAGTTTTGCACTAAAGATTTAGAATCATGTCCCAGGCTGACCCGTCTTGCACAGCAGGAAGCCCCATGAAGTCACTGCTGAAATAAGAGCTTTGCAATCTAAACCGGTAACTTTCAAAGGCCAACACTGACAGCACGGTTAAATAACAGATGCAGCAGTGAGCAAACACAGGCTTCGGTTACCCGGAGACGACTCGCAGCCTGGGCGCTACACAGGAAGGGACAACTTGACATTTTTACAAGGAACACCTCCCAGAGGTCTGCAATTTACAGAGCGAAATGAGAATTTCTTTCAGTTGTTTTAGTGCCGGATGTCTTTAAGACTTTATTAGAAATTATTTTTTATGCCAAAGTAAATTACAGTGCAGTTTAAAAGTTTTAAAGCCTAATTTAGCACCAACATACCCCCAAACCCCCTACCTTTAAACAGAAATATACAGCAATGGCAAACTAATTCAGTTTTACATAGCCTATATGTAAAATGCTCAATGTGGCTTTCTAGTAGTCAAGTGGAAAGTGAAATTAAACCGAGAATTCAATTCATTTCTGTAAAATTTAATTTGTGAAGCAATAACTAAAACAAGCAGAACTAATCAATCTTCTCAGATTCAATCCTCAGCAAAAACTTCCGGTAACGCCTGGAATAATGAGCCCGTTTGTCCAAGGACACAGTTTCAAGTCATTTCACACAACAGATACTGAAAGTTAAAGGTTCACACAATTTTTGTGACGTCAATTCAGCATGTCATCTCGCCACTTTCCCCTTTTGTCATTACATCTTAAAATATAAAAGCTTCTTGTTCTTTAATCTGCAACGCCATCATTACAAAATGAAAAAGATGTTTTAGTGTATTTTGCAGTCCATAACTGGTTTTTAAATTTGTATGTAAATGCAATACTGAACCACAGTAACACAGCTATGAGTGTTTTCTTATGTTAGATGGAGCATGAAGAAAGGAAAAACCCATTATATATACTGGTCTGGATCACTTTAACACTGATATCTGATTTATTTTGAAACCCTTTTCTCCATGTTCTTATAGACAGCAAACATAGTGAAAAGAAACACAACATCAGGATCTTTATGATGTTTTATTCCAGCACAAGTTGTCTGTGTTGTAAAATGGCTGTGTAGCTAGGAATTAAAGGAGAAGTACAAAATGGAAAATTACAGACAGTTCTAGTATAATCTGTTTAAATCCCTATTGTGTTCATTTCCTAAACCACATCTAGGAAAACTTTTTTTCCCTGCCTTCTTTGGAAACATGGTGAAAACATAAAAAAATAAAATAAACAAAAAAGATGAAGCTTCATTTCAAGTCACTCTCACAATGGAGGGAAATTTGAAAGGGATACAGGATAAAACACATTTACAGTCTGATTGTTTTCACCTACCTAGTCTGGTAGCCCTTTTTTTTGTATTTCACACAGTTTTTTTTTGAAAATCTACAGTGGCACAAGAACTAAAATGCATCTTTTATGCATTAGTTTATGACAATGACAGCTACTGCTCCTCCGTCATTTCAATTATTTAAGCAGGCTAAGCAAATTACAAATAACTGACCTCAAAACCAAAACAAGGGTACATTCGAGAGCTTCCTTTGTCAGTTACAGTGATTCCTTCCTCACTAGCCCAGTTTTGTCTCAACATGTTCAACAATGAACCAAAACCATGTATCAAGAAGGAATGCAAAGAGACAGCATTATTTGGGATTGTGGTCAATCAGCATATCCAGTAAGGCTCGAGAGTTTGTCTTTTAAATCCTGATTAGTTTTAAGTTTGCAACCAGGTCCATGAGCCGCAGCGGGCGGTCCTACTGTAGCCATTACGTCCTGAAGCACGTATTCAAAACAACGAAACCGGGTAATACTGAAAGGTGAACGTAAAATTCTCTCTTCTCTTATTCTTTTTTTTTTTTTCCCAGAAGTCATTCACATTTAAAAAAAAAAAAAAAAAAAGAGAAAAATCTGAAATCATCATGGACTTCGGAGACGCTGCAGTCATTTCCATCGTTTTTTTCAGTTTTCTTATTTACAAGATTTAAACATACCAGAACATGATGAAAGAAACGCTCATGTAATTTAAAATTAAATAAAATTTAACCCCTGGAGGCGCGACGGTCACCGAACCCTGACGTCACAGAGCAGCATGACGCGATTCATATATTTAATCATATATAAAAAAAATAATAATAAGGGTAAGGACGACCACACACACTCACTTAGGCAGGTTATGCTGTAAATTTACAGTTATGACACCTATAGTTCTTTAAGCCAAAATCTCTATTGTAGAATGCTGAACATCAGGGTAGCTTCCTATTATAAAAGAAAAGGAAAAAAGAAAACATTTTCCCATGTCTTCTCCCACCGCTGACACTAAGCATATGGCTTAAATATTTGTAAAACTACGTAGTCCAGTGGGGGGTGAGAGTCACTGCCCTCTCCGTCTGTCTGGCTGAAACGCTCCTAAAGACAGACGTCTACTCTGCTGAGTGTAGCTGCACATGGCTGTGTGCATGTTTGTACATGAGCCGGATAGCAGACGGGGAAAAAGGGGGGAACCCACTCGTT
Source organism: Craterocephalus stercusmuscarum (assembly GCA_037177115.1). NCBI lineage: Eukaryota > Metazoa > Chordata > Actinopteri > Atheriniformes > Atherinidae > Craterocephalus > Craterocephalus stercusmuscarum. The sequence continues at coordinate 15,097,050 of JBBDHI010000024.1, forward strand.
ACGTTTTAGGTGATAAGACTCGGTATCCCCCCCCGCCCCGTTCCCACTTTTTCTAAAAATGTTTTATTAAATAAGCGTCACAGCACGCCTCCTCTTCCTCCCTGACGGAAAACAATCCTTGCTCATGCATCAAAGCCACAATCCCTTTAGGTTTTCAGCAGGGTTGCCAGTGTAAACATGATCCCCCACCCCTCCCCCTTTTTTTTTTGCAGCAAGCTCACAATACTGCCTCGACACACGGGCGGACAGAGTCCAGACAACAACAACATCAACAACAGAAAAAAGGACAGTAACACATACAATGGCTGTTGTGAAGATATGCGGGTTAAAGAAAAAAAAAGAATAAAAGAAATTAAAACATTGACAGCTACTGTTTGGGGGGGGGGGGGGATTTCCTGGGGCAGGGAGCTGTTAGGGCAGTATGGATCCTTAGTGCAATGAAGGCCAGAGGAGCGGTCGGCTGCGTAGCCTCAACGTTCAAACAGCCGCTCTCTCTGGAAGGTGCAGCCAGCTGACTCATCAGCGGGCTGAAGGACAGGTCCAGTGGGCTTCAACGACTCTCACCAGGAAGAAGAGTAAGGGCAGACATTTTGCTTCTAGACACATTAGTTCACACACATCCATACATACTTTATACTCTTTAAAACTACTACAGCTAAAGCTTCGGGGTGGGGGTAGGGGGAGGAGAGTCCAGTCCAGAGCGTCATCTGGAGGAGTCCTGAGCCTCGTTTCGTTAACTTCAAATAAAAGCCATGTAGGTGTTGAGTGTCTACGTGTTGAGGACGTGTAAACATCAATATGTGAACAGTGAGAGTAGTGTGAGATTATTCTGATGGGCCACTGGAGCGAGCGTGTCGCGTTTGGGGCTGTGTGCCAGTTTACTTACTACGCCTGTGACCGCTTTCATATTGTATGGGTTTTTTGTAATCTGAATTTTTCTTTAAAAAACAAAACCAAACTTTTCTTTACATTTTTTTTCCTCCTTTTTTTTTTTCCTCGTCAAGTCTCTCCGCTGCTGAAAATGTACATTCAACCATCGTAGGGGGGGAAAGCGTGACACTCGGCCACACACCGACCGATCCTGAGGCTCTTCCAGTGGTCCGATAAAGACTCGCGCCTCATCAGTGCACTCAATATACACAACAGTAGAGGTACTCAAGGACGTTGTACCACATGTAACCAGAGGCGAAAGCAAATGACTGGACGAGGCACAGCCACACAGGATCCAGAGTCATCTGCCGGGAAACTGCTTCCTTCTGTCCTTCTGCAGGAGGGAATGATCCTGTGGGGAGAGATGAACAGTCGACTTGTAATCAAGTTGTTCAGATCGTCCGTGTTCATATTAACTTTAAAACACTTAATAATAGTACTTAATAGACCGTTAACCAAATGGAGTTCAGTGTTTGACATAGTAAACTCCATTTACCCCAAATCTGGATTCACTCAGTGACCCCTTTAAAACACATTAGCCTACATTAGCTACTTTTGCTATTATGCTGGGAGGAATTAAATGCAAACTGGGCATAGTTGCTTCTAAAATTAGGATGAAACTGCATCTACTTTTGATGTAAACCAAACAGTTTTTTCATTCAAATGAGAAAATGTGGAGAAACGCTCTTCTATAATAGATAAGAATTGATGCAGAAACCTCTGACATACCTGTGTCGTAAAAATGGGCCAGCAGCTCTTCTTTCTCCACAAACCTCTGATACAGCCAGTCAGTCAGGGCCTCTGCCTCTACAGGAACCTCTTTTATTGGGTACATCCTGACATTGAAAAGACAGACAGGCAGAAAAGGGGAAGGGATGAAACATTAAAAAGGTTCACTGAAGTCTCAGCAAAAAACCGTCCGCATTGATCTGCTGTGGAAGTTGCAGCTCAAACTGAGGGAACCAGCCGCACTCTCACCTCAAACTCGAGTCTACTACAGCGGCCTGTTTGCTGATTTCTTTTTTTCCATGTGGATTCATTAGCTGGCAGCCTCATCAGTACCGTGGAGAGACAGAAGTGCTGAGGGGAGCCCTGACAGCAGACAGACTAACGCTGCTCCGCAAACTGACTCACAAGTGAGTGGGAAGAACGGGTCACAACAATCTGACTGCAGAAGTTCAGCTCGTTCAGCCAACTGAGACGTCAGAGGAAAACTGTTCAGTTCAGTTCAGTTTATTTTGCACATGTAAAATACAATAAATCACAATTTAGAGGAAAAAAGAAAGGAATGCAAAACCGTGCAGGGAGAGGCAAAAAGCCCTGACAGGCTTATATCAAGCCTCCACCAATAATAAAGCCAATAACAAAAACAAACAAAAAAACGCAAAGAAAAACAAACAACAGGAGTAAAATCAAGTTACTGTACATACCAAAAATTAATCATGCAAAGCAAACCATTTCTTATTGCTTCTTATGTTTCTTCTTGAAAATTGGCTATGCTTAGTAAGTAACAGAGGAAGGTGTAGATATGCAAATTGTCGACTTCCATATGAATTTATCTCTATATTGGTTTGAAAGTAAGACATGAAGTGATCAGGAATCCGTGATATGGGTCCGACCGTCTTGAGACTCTAACAAAACGCTTCTGTAGGACCAAAATTTTATGCAGAGTATTTGGGAAGGTATTTGCCCAAACAATATTACAATATAAAAGATAAGGATACACCAAACTATAATAAAGAGTCAACAAACAATTTGTGGTAATAAAATGACTAACTTAGGGGAGTTCAGTAGAATCTAGCTTGATTTTGAATACATCTTTAGGATAGGGTTTTATTTTCCACTGAAGATCATGTAATTAGATTTTGGTGTATCCTTATCTTTTATATTGTAATATTGT
>JBBDHI010000024.1:15099979-15118887 GCA_037177115.1 Craterocephalus stercusmuscarum
ATCAGCAAACATAATAAGGGACATAATTTTTGAAACATTACACAGATCATTTATATAGATGAGAAATAATAATGGACTGCACTTCCAAATTCTTCTCAGCTTCTCACGATCACATTAAATGGCTTTTACATGTGTGGAGACAAAACGTAAAAAAAAAAAAAAAGATTAAAGTGGCGTTATCTGTGGGACTGACAGAAAATTGTGCTAAAAAATTTGGTTACAACCAATTTAGGTACCATTAAGTGGAAAAGTACATAATAGATATAACTGGAACATTGCAGAGTTACAACTTATTATTTCTGACATTATGAAGACTGAATGCTTTCACATAATATAACAAGATGTCTTACTTCTGAACTTTAGGCCCAAAATGTAAATATGGTCAACCACAGAAAACAACAGATACTTATTTTGCTTTCCATGCCTTTCCAGTCCCTCATATTTAAAAAACCTTTACTTTAAAGGTGAAAAGTTCCTTCACAGCTGGTATTTATGGTAAATAATCAGTCTAATGACTAAGAATATAAACTGTGAAATTACTCAACAACTGACCGAGTGGCTGAAACTGCAAAAAACACATCTGCTTTTTTAAAAGGGTCACTTTTGCAAGCCATCATGAAATCCTGTCTCTAGCCAGAAGGGGTCTCTAGTAGGCTGCGCTCCCACATGGGCAGCTCCTGGTCACCTTCAAATAGAGGTTACACTTTCCTCCCGCAGACATGCATTTCCTCTGCACTCAACATTTGCTTAGTGTTTCTGAACAGAAAGCAAAGCCTCGATATGAGCGAAGCTGCACACCAAAGTAACAACTGCTGGGCTCGTACGTCAATAAGCGATTTAAGAATAAATAACAAACCTGATGTTATGATGTATCTATGAAATATGATGAATCTTTATTAAAATAATAATTAAATAAACAATCACAGGAAAAAGTAAGTGTAGGCATGAATGTGACGGTTTGGTGTAATGAGTCATTAATCTTCCAAACAGCTTTTGAAATCCATACGGATGAGTTTAGGAAACAGAGAAACTGAAGCCATTTTTCAAATAAAACATATCTGATTTCAGCTTCTGAACTGAAGAGAGTTTATGTATATTTAGACTAAACTAATTACCTGCAGCGAACATCGCTGAAGCTGTGGTCCTTGTTTTATTGAATTACCTGGACGGCCACACATATCTGCCAAGGTCGGAGCGTTATCAGGCCATTTTATACAAAGTGATACAAATCTGCAGCACACATAGCAGCTTCACCCTTTGCTCATATGCAATCCTCCAAGTTGGAATGAATAAAGATAAGCAGCTAAAAACATGAATCCAGAGGCAGAAGCAGACGACTGGACAAGGCGGAGCACAGCTGTAGTTTTTATTGTATTCATACAACACCAGAAATAAAATGATAAATGCAATAAAAAACAAAAAGACACATAAACCACATGTTTTTTTTTTAACTCACACAGTTTCCTGACCGAGCCAGGAAAAGGCTTTTGGTTGATTATATTTTAAGTTCCTTATCTATGGAAACTTGAGCTCATTATCCAACAGCTGACTGTGCGGATGTCGCTCTGAGGCGTGTCTGAGCATAGTCCGGTCTAAACACAAGCCCACTTAAAGGTCCCAGGAAGGGTGAAGTGCCGGCAAAAGTCACGCTGAAGCTAAGGTCGGCTGCATTTATCTCTCGCGGTTTCAAAAAAGGCGACTATGTCCAGATAAAACAGCTTGTAGATCAGCAGCAACACTAACCGGTTAGTCTGGAGCCAAGTTAGTCAGGCTACCTGATCGGCCAATTACAGGTAAACACAACAGGTTCCTCGAAGCCTCTCGGCAGATATCAAGTGTCTTACAGGTTACTGATGTGTTAAGTGTCCATGGTGATACTTTGTGAAAAATAGGAAATACAGTTTAATAGTAACATTACCATCTATTGTGCTCATAATAAGACTGTAAGAAAATGACCCAAAGAGAAAACAACCGTTTAAATGAAAGCATTGTTTTCCTGAACCGGCTGCGAGCCGAGGTGACAGGTAGTAATTTCCGCTTTTAGCTTCCATTAAGCATCTATTTCTGTGGGGTTATCTGAGCCCTTTATCTGCAGCAATGATCAGTCATGATGGTGTTATTAAATATGGATAAATGAATTAGAGAATATGATTAATTATCCAGTGCATCATGCACAAGCATGCAGAATTTCACACCCTGCAAGGGCCCCATGTGCTGTGAAATGCAACCCGATCGCACGGAGGGAAACAAAAGCTACCTTCTGCCACTTATTAAAGGGCTTTGGGGCATTTAAGGCTTTAGGTTGCAGGTGGCTATCACAGCGCTTTCCTGCAGCTGAAATATTCATGCAGAAATCAGATTCTTGTAATGTTCGGTGCAGCTGCACGAGCTGTCGACAACAGCTGAGGTTGAAGGAGGCGCTGGCGACTCGGCTTCAGAGAAACAACAATATGCTTTGATAGCGCGCAGTAATCTGTAAAGTGTCTGCAGCCACATCTGCCAGAGCAACAGATTAAACACTTGGGACCAAAATTAGCCGGAGTGTGGGAAGTTCATTGGGTTGATCATCTGCCTTGCCAACACCTGACACCTGACCTCTTATTGTGGCCGCAACTATTCATTCGTTTAATCTGCCGTTTACTCTCCAAATTGTTTCTTCTGGTGTTTTGAACTTGTGTTATTAATGTCATGATGCTTTTCATTTTGAAGAAGGAGCACATGGCGCAGCTGCTACCACCAGTGAACATTTATACACCGGCTATGCTGACACAGGAGCAACTAAACTACAACAAAAACAACCAAATAAACCAAAGAAAACTAGAAACCGGAGTCTAAACCTCCACTGGCTGCTGATCAAGCGCAACAGAAGAGCCTGTTTACAGTGCAGTAAAGGATGATGGCATATTATGCTGGCTTTGCTGGTGATGCTGGTGGTGTTGGGGAACTGGTGGTGATGTGCTGGCGTGGGGCCACGGCCGTGGTCTCGCTTCCACTCTAACCCACTTGGCTCTGGCATGCCCGGTAACCCGACACCCTGGCGAACAGACAGGCAGCTGAGGCAGAGCGGGACTTTCTGCTGTCAGGAAACTTCAACGTCAGGCTTTCGCCGTGCGGTGAACTGCGTGCAACAGATGACTTGCATCCTTACTCAGATGTCATGCAATGACATCTACTTTTAGGTGGTTTCACATCTTTGATGAATGAATAACTAACGGTGCAACGGATCACTAAACTCACGGATCGGATGAGATCGCGGGTTTTGGATCAGCAAAAAGAGAAAAAGGACATTTAATCAATTACTTATAGAAGTATTTTTGCCTTTTAAAACATTCAGCTCGATACTGATTCCACTTGGTTACATTAAAACAAATTAAGGTGCAACATAAAGGCATGAAAAACACTTTAAGTGGAATTGAAGGTATTGTTACTTCTTACTGTGAACATGGAGGAGGAGCTTATTTTCATATCATTTAGAAAAAGAAAGATATGTCATTTCAGATGAGTGGCCACAGCCGACATCTTTCCCAGGTTTCCCAGTAAAGTTGAGGACACACTACACGACTCTTTGCCTGATTTCTCATCTCGATTTCCAGTTTGAATTGAATTTATTAGGAACATAACCCCTTGAGATGGTGCATCTCATTTTTGAGGGGGTTCTTAAAAATGTCGGTATGACACGCTGGCCCAGACAGCTGTTAGTGTGAGAGGGGGTCCAGGCTCAATATGGCAATATGTGAGACAAACAGACCGCAGTCGCTGAGCATTTACATTTTTCGAGGTGAATCCGGGGTTGTTTGGGGTTTACCCACTCAACTAAAATAAACATCGACAGCGTGAGGAAAAGCAGCTGGGAAAGGGCGTCAGTCGGCCGAGGAAACATGAAACATTGGAGTGGAGACGTTGCTGCTCAGCTGATGATGAACCGCGTTTCCTAAAAATACTGAATTAACTCACCTCCAACTCCTTCTGCAGTGTAAAACGTCCACACTGCAAACGTCAACGCCTCCATCACTTGATCCACATTCGGTTATTTGGTGGATTTCTCAGAGCAAATAGCAGCAGCGAGCAGTCTGATGGTCATGGTTGTGTGTTTACTTTGGGAGCTCCATTAAACTGAGCAGGCGCATCGGATGCGTGGAGCGGCTCCGTACGGATCACGAAAATTTATCGATACCGAGATTTACAATGATAACAGAGATCATTTTTGCCCATATCGATAAACTTGATATTTTAAGGGAATGAAAATACAATAGGGCTGCCCAGTCAGTGCTTACTGGTCCCACTATGAATTAATTCATATAATATATTTTACAAAAACTCTGATACCCAGCATGTACAGAACACAGAGTGGCATGGTGGATCCGTACATCAGTCTGACATTACATCAGTGGCAAATAGAAATTGTTATCATCCATTTATCATTATCGAGAGGAACGGCTCAATATATCGTGAGGCTGTATCACCCAGCCCTAGATCACGGATCAGCCGTGACCCATTACACCACCATAGATCACAAAAAAGTTAGATTTAAATTCAACCTGGATAATCATATGCTTTCTTAATAAAAATTTGCATAATAGAGTGTGGATAAGAAATGACAGGTGCACCATCATAAACATCTCGTCTGAACTATTTTGCTCCTTTGTAGCTCTCGATCTTCATCATTTCTGCTATAAACTGTCCGAGGAAGCCAATTAAACACGACCGACTGTAAAAGTCTGCCCACTCTACAAGGCTTTTTGGAGGGAAGCCAGTCATTGTTTGGTGACTCTATTAGAGCCAAAATGTCTGGCTGTGAAACAAAAAGGTATACTGGGAGACCGACTCTCCGGTATAGGTTACAAACAGCGAATATTGGATTAGTTCCCGTTACGGCCCAGGAACCAGGATGTTTCCTGTTCTGCTAACTGCATCTTTCTACTGGAGATAAGGCTGTTCATCTGTGTGATGAAGCTCCAAACTGCTGCCTCTGAGTTATCTCCTGCAATCCTCCAATGGATGAGGGTCGGTCACATGAGATGAAGCGACAGGTGTACTGCAGCAATACGGATGTGATTTCCTAGATTTCTAGAGGTTAATAGAGATCTCTTAACAAAACGCGCACACTCCACACAGACTGCTTGCAGAATAGTGAGAAGCTTTTATCTCCTAGTGGCAAGAAACCGGAATCTAATCATTAATTATTTGTTTAGTCATTAAACTGCTTCCTCGGATGCAGAGTAACAAACAAAGAGCAGCTTCAACAAGTGAGAAGAGCTTTTAGAAAAATAATATTTTCTCCAACATAAAAACATCATATGTTTGTTAGGTGGAGAGAAAAAGAGCCAACAGTGAGGAAGGTGTGCATGAAACTCGGCTGAAAAGCACCTTTAGAACCCGTTTCCACTTTTATGTTTGCGTCTATGTGGCTGCAGCAAACTTTCACCTTGTCACGGTGACCATATAATGCTCTTATCTGTACAGAGATCGAGTGAAAAAGGGCAAAAAAAGAGAAACTACTGGTGTGTGTAGATGTGGCTTCAGCTGATTGGACAGTCATACACATGTCAGTACACCCTGATTTTATGAGGGTTCATGGTCGAGGTCATTTTAACAGGAAAACATACTGAATGCTTCATCAAAAGACCAACAGTAAAATCATTTACGCATGTAAAGCAACTTTTTATTGCTTTTTTATTGTTTTACTCCTCTTATCAGAGGCATGCCATTTTTTTTTCTGTGCACTAAATTTACACTTTTAGCTGTCAGAAAAACTGTCCACAGTCTGTAAACATTGATTATAAAAGAAAAACGGTACAGTTTGCAATTAACTGAGTGAAACTCTCTGGAATCATCTTTTAACAACAAACCAGGAGCTGCAGTGATGCACAGAGGAGCTTGTATGAAAATAACCTGGAGAGGAAACCTTGACTTTTTACACTGACATTGATAAAGATGCTGCATCTGACAGGGATAGCTCTCAGGCAGATTATAAGTGTAAACAATAAACTGAATCAGACGTTTATTGTCTTTCGTTTTAACTGACATGGTCGTAGAAATCCTGTCATAATTAATTTTTTCCAGACAAGTCACTTTACATTTAGATAGCATTTCATTACCAATTAATAATCAGTCCAAAGAAGCCACGCCGTGCCATCACACATCAAGCACATGTACACTGATACGATACAGGCAAATGCTTGGGACCCCGTCCCAGAAAGGGCCTCTGAGGGCTGACCAACATTAGGTCAAGGCAGAGCAGTCATTAATATAGTTTGCAATGACAGTGGTCGACCACTACAGTAGTCCCAAAGCAGACCCCACCAAAATGATTAAACAAATAAGATTAAAAGAAGATGTTGGAGTGAGCCTAGTTAGATTTAGTTCTACACAGTTACAGCTCCAAGACAAAAGCTAATTAATGTGTTGTGGTACATATTCCACTCTGTCAAAACGATGGATGGCTTTCACGTTTCCTCTCACTGTTTTAAGAAACTGATAAAACAGGAAAACTTTTGGTTAATTCCACCCTGTACTGAATAATATTCCCATTAGGCCTAAACTGATCAAGCTGGCGATGATCCTTCCATTCATTCATTATCCAAAGACACCATCTCTAATCGCCAAGATGCTCATTACCACAAAGAGTGAGACATGAGAGATATTGATCCTGAATGGAATGACAAGGACATCAATTAGCACTAGATGAGTTAAAGGGGAAAAAAGGTTCAGCCAAGTGGGATGTGAATTAAATCTCATTAAGTAAAAAAAAAAAAGTAACCAGAGAAAAGATTTCCTGACGCATATTAACAAAGCAGTATGTGCAGCTGCTAGCTCGACATTTCTGCATGCAGCTGAGACAGAAAGAGAAAGTCAGGTGTGCAGCTTAAAAGCCACCATGTGATGACCAGGCAGAATCAGACTCCATAAATCATGCCGCCGTTCAGATATTTTCAAACGCTGGATTTCAGAAAAGCAAACACCAGCACAAAAAAAAGGAGGAAGGAAGGTCTATTTAAAAGAAAAAGGATTTTATCGTATTTAACACCCACTTCTGCCCTGGTTCGCCCTCTGTCCTCCCACCTAGCTCTCCCATCTGCCATTCACAGAGGGCTTATGATGCTGCAATCTGGGAGGCTGAGATTATTTGAGGAGAGGGCAGGAGACGCAGCGAGGGAAGGTGGAGACGACGGCTGAGAACCGAAAGATGGAAGGAAAAGCGGAGAGCTCTCGACGTGGATTCATCCTGAATATTGTTCAATACTAAACTGCCAATCGTGAGGCTGAGACCTAGAAAACTAAAAAACCCACTAACATGACAGCACAGAGGAGGTCAGCAACCTTCTACCGAGGCTAATGTACACGGAAACAGGCCGGCTGAGTGTGATGGATTTAGGGCCTGGCTGTGTTAAAATGACTCAGTGACATGAACGCACCACGAACGCAGCAGACATCCAACTTATTTATGATCTGTGTAAACTAAAGTAGAAGTAACCAGCCTGCAATCTGTTGGTAGCAAAAAGCAAAAAGGAATGACTGAACTCAGACTGATAAATATAAAAAATTATTGTCTCTATGTCAACGGCAGCAAATCCTCTCGAAACGAGAAAAGAACATGGAAAAGTACGAGACCACAAAACACTAAACAGGTGAAAAGACTCTGGTCAGATTTCCAACGGCTCAGCTTACCAAACAACTGCTTCCACTTACAGATTCAACATGCTGAATCATCATGTTCAGGTCCAGAAACCGACTCTCCTCTCAGGGCTTTACTTTGTGATGTAAGGCTCTTTCTTTCCTTTTAAATATTTTTAGGTAAAAATAATCCTAAAAACAACAGCATGACACAATCCAGGACTTCCTGAGCCATAACTTGCCTCTGGTGCAGAAATCACTGCTCTCTGCTTTCTGAAGGGAGAGATTTCATGTCCTTTTATTGGCCTGAAAACACAAACTTGGACATAAAGTAGGTATTCCACTGAGTCTGCATGAAGAACATTCAAACAAAGCTGTGTTTAATCATTTCTGAAAACTTTGTGGCATCTTTAATGAATAATGTGTGAATAATGATTTTTTGTGTCATAGATCTACTGGGAGGACCAGTAAATCCAGGATCCATGACATATTGCATCCCTATATTAGAAGTCTGTGCTGCCATAAGTACAACATTAAAAACTAAAGCACATTAACCTTTATCTAGCTCATTTCATCCTATTCATCCTGCAAATGCATCTTCCATTTATACCAGCATGTGCAGATCAGCGGCTTATTTAAATTCAGATTAATTTAGTGAAGAGATAAAGAGTCATACTGCGGGCGTTAAGGGACGATCCATATACCCCTGGACCTGAAGTTACTTGTGTTGCACTCAGCAGTTTGATTGTATGAATTAAATAAGTTAAATGAGGGTGGATATTTGCTACCAACATCTGCCTCTACATGGACTATTTAGAGCATGTAGTTTTACAAACGTTGATCGGAGATAACAGGAATTAAAAAGAGGAACAGGTTCTCTCCTCACTAGCTTCTATACACCTGGTGTCTCTTTGTTAGCAGTTTAGGGCCACCGATAAGCTAAAGGTTGGGGAAAAACCCGACAAAAACATTGATATAAATAAATTTAAATTTAACTTGAAGCGCTCAAACAGTGCAAACCTTGTTTCTATCCAAAATCAGCTTCTCTCTGAGGTAATGCCAAATTTGCATTTTTAAAATAGCGCTTTGAATTACCCTGTTTCTCGACACCTGATGAAACTAATTCTAAACGTTAGGCTGGAAACCTTTCAAACTTCATAAAGAAGGGGGATAAATGGTTTTGGTGGATTATGTTGAAAGCTGTAATGGGTCACTTATTAGCCCCAAATCTCTCCTCTCATCGATATAATACCAAATTTTACTCCGAGCATCATCTCAGACATGTTGCTCTTTGCTTATGAAGCTGTATTGTACTGTAACACTTTAAAATCTAATCTTCTTACTAGGGATGCACCAAAATGAAAATTTGCGGCTGAAGCCAATTAAATTAAAATGCTTGACCGAATGTTGAATATAAAATGTGGTTCAGTTTTTCCACCATTTTTTAATATAGAGCACAATTAGCCTAGAACAAATTTGTAGACATTTTTCAGTCAAAGTAAGTATTTATTGAGTATATTCTGGCATTTGAAAAATCGCCACACTGCCGACATTTAACCGGGCGCCAGGTCACCTCGTCACTGCATGTTATTTGATTGCGTGACAGAAACTATTCAGCCTTGCTTTTAACCCACTCCACGGCCATTATTCAGCCAAATATATTTGGTGGCCGAATATTCGGTGCACCCCTAGTTCTTACTTTAGCTTTTGTTCATCTGCAGGAATGCTGATGAACAAAAGCAGCACACATGATAGAAACTGTTAACTGACGCAGCAGAAACTTTGCTGTAGGGTGGCACGCTTGTCTAGCCGCCTCCGCTATCTTCATCACCACAGTGATTCATATTACTCAGTCCCCCACAGTGTTCCCTTGATCAGCAGGCGCATTAATCCTCTTGTTGACTCTGCACCTGTGCCAGCATGGGTCTAACTCCTTAATGATCAGCACTGTCTACACGGCTGGAACTGAGTGTGTACGCAGGAACAGCTGAGCACGGGTGGCTCCCCGGTACAACCCGGAGCTGCTGACCGAGCAAGGGAGGCTGATTGTATCGATGTCTGATTAGAACGTCCTAAAGGTGGGGTGGAACTAAAGCTTTCCCTGCTCGTCTAATTATAAACATAATGAGTCCTTAGATTTTGCCCAAGTGGACAGAGAAGACTCTGGAGAGAGGCCGGCTAGCCGAAGGTCATAAATCACCATTTCTTGTCCTATTTGCCTCGCAGACAGAGGTGCAAACATGCGTGTCAGGGAAGGTCAAAATGATTTCTTCCACATGATCTGTTCTGATCTCCCTAGTCAAGACAGTACATGGCAAGTGACATTCATCTTGTACCAAGTGTACAGAAAATCTAATAATGGCCCACCTTCACCGCAGCCTCAAGAGGAAAAACGAGCAAAGGATGAGAATCTGCAGGGCAAGTAGAGCAGGAGGATACTGAGGGACAACTGCAACAGCCTTGCAACACAGCAAGGATATTCTTAGCTACTGAATACAGGCAGGTGACTGCGTGTGCCGTTATACTGCAAGAAAACATGTCTTTGGAAACATTACACAACAAAATCTACCACCAAAAACACTGCAAGTCTTTATCATATCCAGTATCAGTACAACAGCTCCAGTCTGCAAACACTGGCTCACACTATACCGCTAAAATACTGCAGGCCAGGTTAGTGAGTCCAAACTTATTTTTAAGATGCAAAATATGATCATTTTCTTTTGGTAGCATAGAGCAATACAGACAAAAAGGACCCATTTAAATACTTTCTTCCCCATCTTTTCATCACTATTTGAAAGTTTTTTTGTTTAGTACACATACAGAACAGAGAACATGACAATAAAATGTCCGGCACCACAACATACCCTCCCCAACTGGGTCTTTAGGAAAAACAAAATAAAATGAAAAAATAAATAGATTTCTATAATTAGAAGTAATCTGTTAAATTCTTATAAACAAACTAACATCACTGGTTTATTTTCAACTTGCTATAAAGATTTCAGTGGAAACCAAACTATAGCACACATAATGGCGTCATGTGTGAAGGTATCTTGTAACATGACATTTCTACTCTACCAGTGCTCAGTAGCTTTTAACTCCACACACTTTCTCTGACGACAAGATAAAAAAAAAGTATTTACAGCAGCATCAACAACAGCAGAACACACGAGCAATGTAAAAGCAAAGTTTTCTGATATAGTTTGAGCAAACTTTGTGATGCGCGACATTTTCATGCAACAGTTGTTTGCATGTCTGCAGCCTGGAATATTTGCATAGGAAAGCATTACAGCTCTGGTTTTTCCCTTTCATTAAGCAGTACAAACAAATGTTAAAAGAGGAACAAAATAGTCTCCATCTGAGTCTTACCTGTAATGTACATGTGTGATTGTGGGATTCCTGTAGCCAAAGATCCAAGTCTGGATGTCCATTGGTCTGGCTTTGGGGTACGCTATGGTCACATCTATAACCCACTGCAGGCCTTTACGTTTATTAGCTGTCGTAACAGAAACAGAAACACAGGATACCATTTGTGAAGATAATATAAATACAAACTTTACAGTTTAATTCAGGTCTGCCAAACTAACAATGATATGCTACGTATCCTACGTAGCAAAATAGGTTAAGGTCAATGTCAGACCCATAGCTGGCACAGATTCAGTGTCATACCAGTAGATCAGCTCCCTCTGGTTGTTCGGCCTCAACACACTAACCATTACATGTCCCTGGCGGAGTAAAGCAGCAAATCAAGCCTGGTTACCTGCCAAAAGTGACTGGTGGAGGACCAGCTGAAATCCCACCCTGACATGAATTGGCCGGCAGCAACTCAATGCCACAGAAACAGAAATATTTTCATCTCCATATCTAATCAATTTCACTAAAAAGCAACCAAAAAACAGCCAAATTCAGTCATTTCATCATTGATTTAAATAGAAACGGATGAAAAAGTAGCGAGGGAGGAAGGTGAGGGATGACAAATGGGAGAGGGAATGCCAGACGTGATTAAATTTAGGAGTCAGCTGCAGGGTACATGTGTGCATGAAGCAATGTCAGCTCTGTACTCACCTACAGATACAGTAATCACATGCACACTAAGCTTAATGAAAAGGTACAATATTATTTGAATGTGATGTCTGCTGTATCTTTGGAAAGAAAAAACAAAAACGGACACATAAACTGAGCGTTTGTGTGAGTCACTGCCTGAAAACGAAACCCAAATTTGAAGAGACAAATACAAGATGAGCCACCAGAGTAGAAGCAAGTCTCAGCAGGTCCAAAAGCTGCCTTCTCATAGAAAGTGTCTTATGAACGGAAGCATCAGTTTGTGTCGGATAAAACATTCGACTAAAAGTAGCTGATCATTGCTCATCAGCTGGTTAAGAGAACGATCAATGATCAAACACCAAATATTAGTTGTCTTAAATCATAAGTGGTAAAAATGATGCCGCTGTGATGAAATCTTTAATCCTCAACACGATGAATCTAAAACAATTAATATGCAGGATGAGAAACGTCTTGCTTGGCTCAACAGTGGTTTTCTGGCTCCCATAAATGAAAGGAAATCTAAAGGTTTATATCTCCCACCTGGCTGCTGTACAAGAGGAGACTTGCAGCCTCTGGACGTGAACAAGAAAATGAGGGGGAGTAGGACAAAAATGTAAACAATGTAAACTCCTTGCCACAGGATTGGGTTATGTCTTTGGACATGCATGTACATTTGCAATCTTTTCACAAACAAAACTAACATCATAATCGGTTTCTTTTTCTTTCTTTTTTTTTAATTTTGAAACCTGTAATGAATTATAAAACCAAGACCATGTTGTGTTTAAGGCAGGCTTAAAAAGTTGGCCATGAAAGCAACTCTTAATGTTATAAACCCAGCTTCTGTTTTATTTCCCTGTACACAGATTCACTCAGGTTGCCAACTTGCAAGCTGCTCTTTTAGCATCTGACAACAGGCATTAAGTTAACGCTGAATACTCTACGCTTGCTTGTCAAATGTAAAAACAGCTAACAGCAGCAGCCTCCGTCAGCACAGACGACTCTAAAACGAGCTTGATGTGAAGCAGTGCTGCTTTTTTGACTGCCCAGCTAATGTCCCAGCCCAGTCTGCAACTACTGCAGCAAACACTTGGTTATCAAAGCACAGTGGCTTCTTTATGTGAAGCAGAAATGCCATGCAATGTGACAAAGAGGAGCTACATTTTACAACTGACTGACCACATTGCATTACAGTTGCTCAGGATCAGCAGTTACAAAAGAGGAAATGTAACAACGTCAACATTTTCATGGGCCTAAAATACATGAAAAACATGGTTGAAGAGTGTGCCAGTATGATGGAAAGACACGGGTTTTAAGCAACAGAGTTGAAGCACATTATGTTGCTTACACATGGATGAAAACACGTTGCCACTCGTTGCTTATCTCAAAATGTCACCTGAAATAAACAGGACCTGGTTATTTTGATTGCTTTTAGTCATTATATATGAGCTTAACCACCCTAAGATAGGGTTGGGCGATATGAACCAATTTCCATTTCTCAATTATTTCTTTCTTAGTCATGATATACAATATTTATATCAATATACATTTTTTGGGTCAAGTAAACTAAGAAACTGTTCAAATTTACAGCCTCAATGCTACATGTAAGGATCAGAAGCACATGCACATTAAAATATTTGACCATAACAAAGATACAGTAGAGCAAAATGCTGAATGAAAAAAGATATTTTCAATTCCAAACAAGGTAAACTAATATACAAGACATTCCTGTATCCTATATCTGGTGTGACAAAGTCTCGATATATCTGAAAACGTATGTATTGCCCAGCTCTAACGTAAGCAGCAAAGCTATAGATTTCCCCCATGTGTGACGCAGAGAGCCCAACTGACCTCAGAAATGCCTTTCCTGTCTGATCAGACTTCATGTTGAGTAGGAGTAAACATAATCCATGCATCAAAAACTACAACCTCTATCCACAGCCACAAGGTTGGCAGACCAAAAACGCCAACTGGTGGGACCTCATTTCCATAACATGTCAGAAAAAAGTCCTTTTAAAAACAAAATGTCAAAGGAAGATAAGGGTCACTTGTAGATATGATTCAATGAATAATCTGTGTGAATTTTTGTGCTCTAGAACAAATGGATGAATTTTAATGATTTAAACTCAGCTGGCCTAAACATCTGTTTTGAGCCAGACCAAACCAATGACTCAGTCAAATCTGTATTCCCTTTGTTTGGTCGATACCTGTCCTTGCTATGTGTCAGCTACAGTCAAGGTAATGAAAACGGTCCTCCTCATCTGTCTGACAAAAAAGAAAAGGATTTGAAAACCTGAGTCGACAGCATGAAGTTGATGGGATTATAACTCAATCTTTATCAATCATACCATAAAACCCACTGAAATGTGTGGTGGTGTACTTATAAACCCTGTCTGTGCCATTTGTGCAGTGGAGGAGCAACGACACCACATTAATGGGAGGAACAAGGCAAAGTGTGGTTTGCACAACATGCTCTTCCTGTCTGAGGCCACACACCAACACAAGTATGTGCCATTTTCCCACACTGACTTCAACACCCCTGATGCTTTCTTCTGGAGCCGAGGACGATCGGAGGTTTAATGAACTAAGACAAACAAACCTGCAGCAGAAAGTATTTACAGTTTCCCCAACATGAGCCAGCCAGTGTTAACATAACTAGCAAACAGCTGCTATATTAGTTATTAATATTTATTAACTTTACTTAGAAGTGTATGCTGTTGGATCACATTAGCTGGATCATTGGAGAATTATTGATGGATTTTTATTAATTCTTTTTAAATTCATGTAATTTTAGACTAAATTTGTGAACAGCAAACAATTCAATTGTTGACATTTGCATTGTAGTTAAATCTCATTTTCATTTTAACGTTTCCACATTCACCATTCAGTTACTACTTTTCACAAATACATACCTTATATTTTTCAACCCTGATAAATTATTTCTATTGAGCTGCTCACTCAAACCCTGGTATTAAACAATACTTTTATTATAATTCACCTCTTTCATATGCGACCATAGTAACCCCGTATGTTTGCTGAATAAAAACAAACATGCTATAAATAAATAAATGTCACTTTATCTTGATCTTTCAGTGGGGACACCAACTTTCTTCCAGGGTTAAGAGAAGATGTTAACTGATCTGACAATCTGTCCATGCTCTCATGAATCTACTCCGCTTATTAATTACCACCACAGAATTCTGTCTAATCCTATTTCACAGTTTCACTGTTGCTTTTAATTTGGTCCTCAAAGGCCACCTCATCTCCAACCTGTACAAGAAAAAGAAAGCTGTAGTAAAGTTTAGGCATGCATAACTTTATTCACTTGAAATGCAGACTTCAGGAGTTTCAGTGGCCTAAATAAAGATGGCAGGTGAGAAAAGGCCTGGCTGATTTGTTGTTTGTAACAGCAACTTGATCTGCACCGCAGGCACTTATGTGAGTGGCTAACGCTACAGCTTCGCCTGTTTGCGTAGTCTGATACAGATCTCTGCCTAAGTGTGCTGAAAGGGTGGAGAAAGGGGGCCCTGAGCCAAGGTGACGCTAGTGACTTATAAGCTGCGACAAACAATACAGTGATAGCAGCAGCCGTGATAATTTGAAATGACATCGAGTCGGCCCTGCCCTTCTGTAAATAGTTAGAGGACGGAACTACAGCGGCAGATATCTGGCTCTCTATCAGGCCTCGCTGCAGGCTAGTTACAACACTTACAACCCACACCTGTCCCTCCTACCAACTGAAGTGTGGATAATAAGCTGTTTACCTGTAGATCACACAGAGCTCTGTTCCCACCCTAAATGACTCACGGGTGTAAAACGCTGCTCTCCCGCCATCTGTAAATACGGTTTTATAACAACACATAAACCTTATCTATCTGAAAGGTGCACGATACTTCTAAAATATACTGGTAATTGCAGTGACCCTATCTACCTGCAGAGCAGTCTGTTTAGCTTGGATGACATTGCATGATTAAAACACAGCTGGCACACACATTTACATCAAATCCTATTTTCTCCAAGTGGCCCATTTGTCTCTGAGTGAGTCAGCAAGCTCTGGGCACCTCTGCAGAGCATCAGGGAGGGTCGGAGGGAGACAACACAGTGTTTCTGATGGAGGACACACACAAACACGCAGTACAGGACAGGACACTGGGGGCGATAACACTCTTCTGGGTACGATAGTTTTTTGCCCTAGGCTTTAATGCCATTAGACACATTCAAGTGGAAGGACAAGCTCCACTGCAGCAGCTCGCGTCCCCTCATCCTCCTCAGCTGATGAAACAGAAGAGAGGACAGAGAGCAACGAGGAACAGGGATATGAGCTGGAAGTTCAGCCCCAAAAAGCAGAGGAGCAAAATGTGCGATTAGACATGAACAAGACTGACACGTCCAACTGCTTGAAATGTTTTTAAAATACTCTTTACCTTGAGGTTGTGAACAAAACCTCTATTGTTGATGTTTTTCCAGGCAAAAATACTATTGTAAATAGTAATAGAAGGTTCTTTGCTTTCGGTTTGACAATCTGTCCTGCAGAGAGGCGAACAGGGTTGGTCTTGCTGTGAGGCTGTATGACACAGAGGTGCGGTGGAAAACTCCAGGCAGGTTGAAGTCTCTGAGCCACATTCTCACTAGTGCTCGCTCCTAGCCTCTCCCATTTACTATTAGCACGACACACCCTTAAAATGGATTTTGAACAGCAGCCATGAGAGTCGACTGGGTAGCGTGAGCGTGTACAGCCATGAGGCCGACTGAGTCAGTGTGTTTATAGCCATGTTAACGCAGCATCACTCAGGCAGGTTTACTGAGTTACCTGGACTAATTTCCAAGGCACAAACCGAAACACTGATATCAGCACCGGTAGACAATCAAGATTTCAATAGGGTTCAGCATTCCTGTGTAAAACACATAACTTGTGGTCATGTGGAAACATGAATACATGTTATGGTAGATCTCTGAAGACAGCAAACAAACTCTTTATTTTCCCTCCAAACAACAACAGTCCAGTCACATCTGGACCTGGATACATCAAAACACTGATGCCCATGAATACAGGAACACAGTAACAGAGGAAAAATCCATTTTGATTCTCCTGCTTTGAATTTTGTTTCCTCTAAAAAATAAAAAGTACTAAAATTGCTACATTACTAAAATAAATTTTCACTCTCAAACCTTGGTTAGTTTAACATCTTCCTGCAAACTATATTTGGGGCTGGTCTCTAGGTACCAAAATTACTCTCTTGCAAATCACCACTGGGGTTTTCAGGAACATTGATGCAATTTCTGGCAGCCCTTTCCTCTCCTGGCAATCTTTACCACAAGTCGCTTCTCATTTAAGGCACCCAGAGGAAGGAAGGACACAGAGGGGATGATTTAATGCTGCATGTTTGAAGCACGCTTCATCCCTGGCCCCCGGGCCAGCATGAAACCAACATTTGATCAAGAATTACAGCGCACTGTGTGCAGGGAAGAGTGCACAAAAACTGTGAACGCAGGAAAAAAATCTTTGCAAGAGCAGAAATAGAGATCTACTTTTTGAGACCCAGAAACCTCACTCACAAAGCAAAAAGAGATGAATTCAGCACTTTCAAATGACACCTCTAAATATCAGTACTTAAGTTAAAAAACAAAACAAAACAATAGTACTTCAAGGTTAACTTTAGTTTTCCTCTTCTTTGTTTTTTTTTTTGTTTGTTTGTTTTAGTTACCTGTCTGGTTCGGGGTCCCGGTGTCGCTGCCCACGCTGCCGTTCTCCTGCTGGGCTGACAGAGTTTTCAGGATAACGTGCGTGGCCCCGAGACGGGGCAACGTGACATGGGTCAGGTGGGGGAGAGAATTCTTCTTGGCAAACATTTGGCTGGTTTCCCGCCTTTTCCTAAGGAAGCCACCCTCAGGGAATAACACTATCCACTTCCTGTCACGGCTGTGGTAGTATTTGTCTAGGTGAGCTTTCAGGTAGACCAGCTGCTTGTCTCGGTGAGCTTTACCCTGTAGGAAAATGAAAAACACATTCAGAGAAAAAAGTCATATTATGGTCATAAAAAGCAGAATTTCAGCGCAGTTACTAAATGATGAATTAACTTTATGAAACAGGAAGGACTCTTGTGAACATATGATTGAGGAGAACTGAGAAGCACATTAATGGCTTGACTGAAAAACACAATGGCCTTGACAACATTAAGTGCATTAGCAAGGACGAGATGAGGAAGAGCACGATTGATTTTTAGTTTGGCCTGGTCAAAAGCCATTTTAAATATATTAGCTCAGCCAGGCTGGGCTGAGTGGGATGTCAAGTGAGCTTATGGGTTAATCTTTGCAGCTCTATATATCAAAACTGCTGCACCACAACAGGGTTCAAATGACACTTTTAATTTGCTAAAAAAGAAAAAAAAATAACACTGTGAAGACTTATTTTTAGTCATAGCTGCAAAGTCTGTGATGACAAACCTATTCATGGCCTTGAGATTGTCGCTGTAGTTTTATTGCAGACACAAGCTCATTCACTCAGCTGATGAATCTTTTTGTTATTTTTTTTTATTCACACAAACTGAAACAAACACAGGCTTCATCTTTAATAAATCCTGCTTTCAATAAAGTCATGATGCTCAGTTTTGGTGAGAGCATTTTAAAAAAGCTGGGTCAAGTTAAGAGAAGATCTGCAGGATGGAGCTCAGGTCGTTTTATTGCTGAACTGTACTGATATAAATACTACCTTTCCCACCTGCTATTCATTTAATTGTGATGGACGAAGAGCTGCAGACATTAGATACTGAAACTAATGCATGAATTGAACCAAACTACAAGCTGCCCTCTTTAGTGGATGAAGCTAATTTGCTGCAATGAGCTGTAACTGATAAAGAGGCAGCGTGTGTGCATAGAAATAAAAAAGATGCTCCATTTACAAGTGAATATTTGAAGAGTTGATGGTATTAATTAAAAATATTCAGGGATTGGGTTGTAAAAGTAAAAAAAAAACATGTACCCTAAACATTTACATTCACAGCATGTACATTTTTTATTATTTTTTTAAACTATATAGTAACAGCTTTTTGTGTTGTAGGGGTGTGTGTAAAACACCTAATCAAACACTCTCTTGTTGAGTGTTTTAATTATTAGATATAAGGCAGGAGTCCGGTCCATGAGAGCTACAGTCGTCCATTAAAGAAAAGGCTAAATTCTCAATATATTCTCAAATATCTGGAGACTAACAACATTTAATTTGTCTTTACTTTTTTCAAATTATAATTTTGTGAAATAAG
>JBBDHI010000024.1:15158713-15171309 GCA_037177115.1 Craterocephalus stercusmuscarum
GACCATCACTGCACACTCTCAAAAATTCTGATCACACAAAAGGTTGTGATCCTGACTTCCCTTTGTGCTACCAGCTTAGCTTTCACATCAAAAAGACTTGCTTTAATTCTGTCTTCATCTTCACTGGTTGACTCCATCACTTTGTTGATTCTGGCTTCATCCACAGTCTCTCATCATCCCTCTGTAATGGTTCTGCTCATCACTGCTGAGCTTTGGCAAGGATGTTGCTAATGTGTGTGACTTAGTAGTAACACACAAAAGGCACATTAGACTAGAGGATTAATGTTCGTGTACAGATCTCACTGAAACTTAACTTGAATCCACCTTCAGATTGATTTATATTATAGAGACGCTTGTTATATTCTCTTTTAAAATTCTATTAACTTATTTTTATTAATTTATTATTAAAACCTGACTGATTTGGCTGTGAACATAATCCATGCGGTGTTGGAAAGATGTTTTACTCTGTTTGTTGTAACTTGTAGTAGTTACATACACGACTTTTTAAATCAGATTTAAATGATGAAATTCAGTGATATAATAAGCATCTTGGGCTAAAGGACGCTTTTTTTCTCTGCTAACCAATGCTTTGTTTCTGGTTGGACAGCTGTGTTCTGTACCGGAGCCAGGGATGGAAATATCATGGTCTGGGATATCAGATGCAGCAAAAAAGGTTTGTATTAAAATGTTCAACTGCTTCAGTTTTGCAAAAAAAATGTCCAAAGTATGTGCTGAGGCTGTATCTTTTAATTTTCTATTTTCCTTTTTTAGATGGTTTTTACCGACAAGTGAAGCAGATCAGCGGCGCTCACAACAAAGCAGTGACGAATCCCCCTTCTAAAATCAAGAAAAGACGGAGCAGCATGCGTGGCATGGCTCCAAGTGTGGTGGGTTTCCGCAAGAATTGATCCTCTTTAAAGAACTGAACAGTGAGATGTTGTAAAAAGAAGGCTCATGTTCATTTAATCTTCATTTCAGGATACCCAGCAGAGCGTTACGGTCGTTCTGTTTAGGGATCAGTACACGCTCATCTCATCTGGGGCTGTCGACGGGTAAAAACACACCGCTTCTTATTACGATGTGCTTCACCGATATAAAATGACTATGAAAAGATTCAAGACAGTGATGTTCATTCTTATTTATTTTCACTTTCATCTGATCAGAGTAATCAAAATGTGGGATCTGAGGAAGAACTACACTGCAAACCGTCACGACCCCGTGCCCCTGCAGACGTATCCATATGCTGGATTGAGCACGCGCATGCGACTGGGTTAGTTGTGTGCTTCGCTGCCAATGCATAGCAATTTACCTGAAACGCACAAATAAGCACTTATCGGTTCAATGTCATTTTGCTGCAGGTTACTCCGGACTCGTTCTGGACTCCTCGAGGTCCAACATCATGTGTAACTGCACAGACGACAGCATCTACATGTTTAACGTCTGTGGAGTAAAAACGGCTCCAGGTAAATGAAAACTGGAGACGTGCTGTGTGTCGATGCCACTGTGCAGAGGTTTCTGGCTTCTTGCTAATGGATCACTAGATGGAGCCAATGAGGTTTACCTGAACCGCCTGCATCTTTTTGATACAAAGAGAAGCCAAGATGAACTGAGTGAAAAGTGCAAGTTATTCTGATATCCTTGCATCTAGATTGAAGCATTGTTCTTGTGTCCTTTAAAAGCAGTAAATGATGTGGTTTTTAAAGTCAGGCAGCCATTTTGAAATGCTTCAGGTGACATGCCGGTAGGAACAAGTGTCCCTTGAGCAACTTGAACCATCAAATTCACGTATTTGTGGCATTATTTTGATCTCATCCTTATTTTTGTGTCTTTGTGTTAATTTGAGTTTTTCTTCATTTTTTCTTATTTTTGGACTTGTTTATTTTTCTAACTGATGCTTCATTCAGAGATCTTATAGCTTATGTTTGCGCCCACAGTGGCTGTTTTCAGCGGTCATCAGAACTCCTCGTTTTATGTCAAGTCCACTATCAGCCCCGATGACCAGTTCCTGGCCAGTGGCTCGAGCGACAACCACACATACATTTGGAAGGTACGTCCTCGATGTTTTTCCCCACGTTCGCAGTTCGACGGCGATAAAGAGTGGCACGCTTCAGCTCGTTTCCAACAACCTTTTCCTATTTCAGATCTCCGATCCTCAACATCCGCCCATGATGCTTCAGGGTCACAGCGAGGAAGTGACATCTGTCCTTTGGTGTCCGACGGATTTCACTAAGGTAAGTCCAGAAACTCACCGGTGTTCCCATTCACCCGTAACAACCAGCTGACATATCTATTTATTTTTTATTTTAACATTTGAACAACCTGGCTCAGTAGGTTTTTCTATATCCTGCTGTGATGCTGATGCTGATGCTGAGTAGTTCTAATGAGCCTCTGTTGGCAGATCGCTTCCTGCTCTGATGACCACACCATCCGGATCTGGCGGCTTCGTCGGCAAACTGATGGAGCAGAGTCATCAGTGGGAGAGGCTAACCTAATAGGCTGGGCACGTCCCATGTCTCCCCCAAGTAAGTGTTGTTTTGTTTTTAAGTAACATGTCATACCGATTTTCCTTATCTGAGTTAACATGAACGTGTGCTGTTTTGAAGGGCCTGCTGTCAAAACTGAGACAACCCCTGCTAAGACCCAGATGGCAGAGAGTCTTGGTGGCCTTGCCTCCCCTCGGCTCGCTGCTTGCGCCCCCAGCGGAGCCGCCCTGCCTCTTCCTTCCAGCACCACATCACCTGTCCACTCAAAGGCAGCTGCTGCTCGTCAGAAAACGCCGACTTCCATCAAACGGTGGTTATCCCCGACCCACACATCTCCCGGTCAGGTTACTCCTCCATCCCGTCGAGTGCTGAGTCCATATCCTCAGAGTCCGGCGAGCCGCTCCTCTCCCACAGAGCGACGGGCCAAACGCAGGTTGGAGCCGTGTGACAGCTCGGCTGCAGGCTGTGAGGGCGAGGGACAATGTGACTGTGTTACTGAACTCTACCCCGCGGCCAAAAGAGGCCAAACCCTGACTGGTGTCTGCTGTACCGATCAGAGTTCGGTGCAGGTGGACTGTTGCACAGACAGCAGCAAGCAAAGCTCATCCAGGCAGGCTGGAAAGGAGAACTGCTCCCCCAGAGGAACAAACTGGTTGTCAGAGTTGGGCCAAAAGTTGAAAGGCCAAGGAAGTCCTGGTATTCCTAAGAGTCCCGGTGGCTTTAAAAAAGAAGAAAACAAGTCAACATCTTCACCAGTAAGTATAAAACTCTTCTTACACTGTCTTAATTTTAGTTTAGTAACTTTTCTGCAAGTAAGATCTACAGGTGTAATTATGTTATTCAACTGAGTAATTCAAAGTGTAAGCTGGGTCACCCTGAAAAATGTGAAGAAATATAACATGTGTTGTCAAAAGGCTAACTTAAATGTTTGTGATTTGGTTGAGGCTAAGGTGCATTTGCACTGATATTTCTTTTCAAAGTCATAAAATAAAAAAAATACCTTAGGAAAGACCATTTAATTTCCAACAGCTTTGTGGGGTTATCTTGGCTCAGATAGTCATTGTGAATGGAATCAAACAACATAATCATGAGCGACAAAGCAATTCAGCAAAAGAAAGATGGTGCTGATGGCACTCCTGTTACAAAGCAGTTTTGTTCTGTGATAAATGGACTTAATTCTGAATCTTAAGATGATTACTGTGGCTAATCTTTTGCTCATTTTTGCTTTTTTCAGACCATCCGCTCACCCCAAGCCATGAAGAAAATCTCCACGTATTTTGCAAGAATGCCTTTGGAGTGACCTACTTGATTATATTTAATGAATTTTATTTTATTATATATTTCAAAATACAGAACTTAACCTGGGCTGTCCAGAAAAATAGTCACTGAATATTTGATTTTTGGGCTTTGATATTCCCTTGTTTATACTTTTGATGTGAATCGCTTTTTTGTTGAGTCTCTTCTTCCACAGACTTTTGACTGTTCAGCATTTCTCACCTGGAAATGAAGTTTCATGTAGTTGAGTAAATTGGCCATTTTACTCAAATCTAACAACTTCAGCAAATGCTTATGCATTCAATATAACAGGCCGCAATTAAGATTTTTTTCAGGAATTTAACCTGTTATTAATTCTGCAGAATTGATATTTTATATTCTTGGAAAAAATGTAAATCACATTTTATTTCCTACTCATCTCTGAGCCATCTTATGAACTTGCATTAAAAGGTTATCATTAGCTCCTTAAGAATTTGCAAGCAAATTATTCATTACTTTATGTTTGAGATGGCTTTTTTATGCATGGGTTTGCGTGTTCCACCAGTGTATGAAAAATGTGTGAAATATGTTTTTTTTTTCTCTAGAGAAAATGTTCAAGTTGTTTACATGTACAAAATAACCAAAGGATGGTGCTTGGTTTATTTGTATTGTACCGACCCCTTTTGTTGGAGTCAATTTTTTTATTAAATTTATAATGGTTTTCACTGTGTGTGGCATCTGAATGTTGGTGGTACGGTGGGATATAAACTGTAATAATGCAAATGCTGTTTAAATTATTAATACTTTTGAAAATTCTTTAGACAATCAGTGCAGTGACTTACTTTTTCACTAGCTCTGCCTGCTACTTTTCATTCAATACAGCGGCGTCACCCATTTGTTTTCACGTATGCCCGCTTTCGGCAAAGCTTCATTGGTTTAAAAAGTTTCTTGTGAATGAATAACCTCCCCTGATTGGCTGTCGGCGACGTCAATTAATGACGTATACCCGTCGGCGCTTCTCAGTCGAGCGCACACACGGACAGCGACGGAACGCCCGGGAGTGTTTATGGCTGCCTGCTCAGTACGACACCCAGTTATTTCATGGTCTTTTTAGAGGCCGAGAAGATGGATTTGTTGCACCATAGTCAGTGAGGAATACAGCTAAGAAAAAGTCTCAATTTTTTTGCAGTCGCAGCTAACTTTTAAGTTCCGAATAAGTATGTTGAGCGATATTTAACTTCGGTCGCGGTTAG
This sequence comes from Craterocephalus stercusmuscarum, assembly GCA_037177115.1. Classification (NCBI taxonomy): domain Eukaryota; kingdom Metazoa; phylum Chordata; class Actinopteri; order Atheriniformes; family Atherinidae; genus Craterocephalus; species Craterocephalus stercusmuscarum. The sequence continues at coordinate 15,163,704 of JBBDHI010000024.1, forward strand.
TTCTTGTAAAAAGATACTCGGCGGAAGTCTAACCAGGATTAAGACCGGGGCTTGAAGTCGTTGACTTTGTTTTTTGTACTGGAAAAATTTATTAATTTCATAGGTCAACTATATTTGTAACTTTTGTTCCTCATCAACGGTGTAAATATCGTAGCGCCAAACATTTGCGTCAGCTAAATTTAGCACGTTAGCTAGGCACGTTAGCTGTCATAGTAGCAACACTGTTTTCCTGCAGCCAGGAACGTTGTTGTAATTCAGGCAACTTTTTAATGACGATGTCTTACCTACGTGTTGCAACAGGTAGACCAATTGCAAACACGCAGAAGCTGCAAACGCACACAGATATTTAGATATTAATATTTATCTTATGCGGATTACTCCGGTTTGCAGTGCGGGCGGTGTCGTGAGTGTAAGTTTGGCTTTTTTGGATCACGATTTGAAGATTGTTTTACATTTCATAATACAAGACATCCCAATGATTCAGTTCATGGACACAGTCTAACCCTGATACCCACGACAATGTTGGATCATACAGAATAACATAAGCCGTGGAAAGAAGACGAGCGTCAGCTCGGACACTTCGCTCCAGAATTAAATGCTGATGTGAACAGAGGAGGAAATCTGTCATCTGATATACAGTCTGAAATCTTCGTCAGTTTATGCATCAAAATGTCGGCCATCTCTGCATCCGAGAAAGTGGACGGGTTTACAAGGAAGTCCGTGAGAAAGGCGCAGAAACAGAGAAAATCTCAAGGCTCATCTCAGTACCGCACTCAGAGCGCTCCGGTGGAGCTTTCCCCGCTGCCGCAGCTCAAAGGTACGGTAAGAGGATGAAGGGGTCTGCCGCTTTAAATAGTTTGTACTGACGAGTGTATTGTGCTCATTGCTAGGTCTCCAGGAATCACATGCAGCCTATGAATCAGAACTGCATGTAACACGTTTAGAGTGAAAGCTGTATGTGCAAATACTCTGCTGTGCTAATGTCTCAGGCCTTTATGAACTGGGAGGTTTGTGCTATGGATTGTGTCAGGATTATTTAGTACACTCAACCAAACATTACCTTCAGTTATGTCTTTCTACTTTGTGAGCACATTTTAGAAGTTAACCACAGGTCATTTGCAAAGATTGCTCTGATTACTTGCCAGAGTGCATTGCATCATTATTCATGGAGAGTTTTCTGGCTTTCATTCCTACACGATCTTTGCTTTGTGTTTTCATCCGAGTGGTTCATAAAGATCTGGAATAGCTTGACTGAATTATTGAAAGACGGTTGGCTGAGAGGGATGGTGATAAAGGCATTAAAAGGATTTCAAACTTTTGCAATAAAGTGTATGAGAAGGTGCTTCCAGATTTATGCAGATGCAGCGTCTGAGCAGCTTGTACTGTCTACTGAATGATGATGCTGGTTGAGACTGTTTATAGTAAAGACAACAATGGGATAGGTGAAGAACTACTTGAATAACTTCATCTCTGTGTGCTTTCAGGTTTATGTAAACCATGTTATTAAAACCGTTTCCATCACAGACTACTAGCATCAAAACTCAGCTTTTTGCCAGGGGTTGAAGATTTTACAAAGAACCATAAACAAAGTTTAACTCATTAATTACATTTATAATAATAATGATTAAATCCTAATTCTAAATTTCCTCCTCATCAATTCAAATGAATGACAGAGTGATAAATTACAGCCACCTGTTGCATTCCAGACGGTGTCTACATTTTTCACTGTCATTTTTTCTGAAGTGTATTATGTGTGCCCTTCTTAAGTCACCGACACCTTGCAAGTGAAGCCTCAGGACTGTGCAGTTAGGAGTTCATGACCACCAAGGGAGAACGTGACACTGAGTGGGATAATATGGGTGGCCAACATGAAAACTTGCAGACTTTGTTTTCACTTGATGCACAACTTTGTGTTTAAAGTAGGGACTGGCATGTGGGATGGAGGACCTGGCTGAGTTGGGCATGTGACATCTTTGCAGATTTTAAATTGTCCTTTCTAAAAGCGGAGAGAGTTTTTAGAAAGGTTTATGTTTCAAGCTTGTAGGGATTAGTCACAAATGTTTTTGCATGTCAATCCAGCGGATGATGTGAAGTTTTCTTACCTTGATGACCTTCACAGTGTTCTGGACTTGCATGGCAAACTCATTCTATACTTTTATTATGAACTTCAACATGGTTTTTGGCATTTTTCTGTGAAATTACTGAGGTTACGTGACAAATAGGAGCATTCGTCTGATAAGTTATCTGTTGGTTGGCTTCCTTTATAGCCTGTGGACAAAACTAATCCTGCTGAGCTTGTTAATAGCTATGTATTTAAGTTCCATCCACATCTACATGTCATTTAAACTATTTGCATTGCTCACATTACTTTACCTAAGTGTACTGAAGAAGTTTGGAAATGATCAACAGAATTTAAAATGTAATTCAATAAATTTTGCTAATATTTATCTCCAACAAGCCACAGCAGCTTCAGAGCTGTTTTCATGCCATGGGGAAGAGTCGAACTGAAGTAATCAGGACTTGCCTGGTCAAGTAGCTGGAGCTTTTTAACATGATGCAATTTTTTTTTTTAATGTGGAAAACATGTGTCACAAATGAACCGGTGTTATCATAAGATTTTGGTAAATCCAACTTTTTCCACAACATATTGTTAGTTTTATAACCTGCACAGACATCCAGTGCCAAAAATGGGAAAGTGAAAGGATATTCAATAAGAATTTGAAACGCTTGGTGTTTTCTTTTTGAAAACTGGAGCGCTGCACCGCAGCAAGGCCCAAAACTGACTTGAAACAGCATGGCAGCTGAAGCCGTGACAAGGATGAAAGTGACAGGCAAATTATCCCACTGTCTTCCTCTGAAAGCTTGAGGGTGATTTGTTTTTCGTCCTGGTGGCTTCTGGAGAGACGTGGAGAAATATTTTCTTCTTTTCTTTTTGATATTTCCTCATTTGGGGAACAGGCTGTATTCAGCATTTTGATATGACAGTCAAAGATGGTTTTTTTTTATGTTGTTTGGAAAATCGATTTGAAAGGGGTCTCTACTTATAAGACTGATAAACAATGTCTTCATTCCTACTGAAATACATAGTCAATACCACCTTAATTATTTTTACTTTTGTTTTGAATAAATTGCTAAACATTTTGAGCTACATTACATTTAATTACTGTATGAGTGCAGTGTCCTATGGTTAGAAAATTATAAGGCATCAAAAATGCCTTGAAAATTGTGTGCAAGCTTAATAGTTATAGTTTTATGTTCCACCTTTTACTGATAAGCCGGGAAGTTATGTATTCACTGCAACATGATGTTGCTCCTTTCTAGTTTAAAGGCAATCACTTTTTTTTATTCCATGAAAAGAATAAAAGACGTTTTCCTAAAGTAGCTCTGTTTTGCTCTCGTGGTGTCTTCCCTGATCTTTTGACCCCGGTGCTGTTGGTGTTGCATGCTGTAATCGTGGCCTTAGAGGTGTTGTGGCAAGTTTAACACTAACAGCAGCTTTTAGTAACGTTAACAGTGATATACTGCCACTTCCCTCTCTGTGGTATGCAGTAACCCTCAGAACCAGTCACACCTTTCTATGAGCACTTTTTTTTTTTTACTAAACTCAACCAGGGTTTCATCACAAATGAACAATATAGACTTGAATTTTGCAGTTTCATATGTCTGAACCAATTGATGTGGAATCATCTCCAGTCTGTCACGACCACCGCTTAGCAGTATGCTAACCTTGAGCAGTTTATGACAGATAATGCAGCTCCACTCTGATCTTTTCATCATTTCTACATCATAGTTAAAGGTATGCAAGTGTGTTATCACTGAGCATGCTCACAGAAGTATTTTAAATGACATGGTGACAGTTCATTCTTTGCACTGGTTAAATGAATTTATCTGTGCAATGGCTAAATTCCTCACAACTTATAACTCTTTTCACCTCTGGCCATGGAAGGGAGGCCTTTATCCACATGCACATAGTCCTCTGGCTACAGTGTGGCTGATGGGGTATTAGCAGATGTAATGATTTTAATGACTTTTGTAATAATGATTGTTTTAATAATAGAATGACATGTTTTCTTTTCTTACTATGTTTTATTTTGGTAATTTTAGGGAACATCTGCTAGGGCAGGGGTTCCCAAACTTTTCCATGTCAAGGCCACCCACACAACATTAGCCTCTGGCCAGGGACCCCCAAACCTTCAGACAATGCTACAAATAAGAAACATAAACTTTTAGACTTTATTGTCTTACTTTTCTTCACTCTTCCGCAGTGACATTTGTTAAGCATGAAAAGACAAAGATGTGCCAAAAAATGCTGTAACTGTAAATAGATTTACCCTGCAAAGGCACTAAACCTGTGAAATGAGCCTACTGCTTTTTTCCCCCCTCTTTAAAAAAAAAATAAATAAAAAATAACTCTTAGCTTCCCCCCCAGAATTCTGAAGACCCCCAAGCCCCCCTTGGCGGCCCCCACTTTGAAAACCACTGTGCTAGGGGACAACAGATGGAAATTATCCTATGGCTACAATCTGGTTTGTTTACGTCTGTACACTACTTTGTATATGACGTTCATTAACTTGCATTGTCCCTGTTTTAAATAAATAAATTGAATTGAATTGGCTTTTGGTTTTCCACATCAGCTTGTGCACTACTCTTCTCAATTTTATATCTAAATATTAGCTGATGTCTCCTTTTTTTATAACCCAGCAGGAGACATGATGGTTCCTGTTCCTCCCTTGTTAACAAGTCCAGACTATATAACACAGGAGTCAGTATGACCTACTGGTTTTGGATGAGACCCAAATGAGCCTCTTGCTGTGGTTGTTGTTAAAGATTATCATTGAGCTGCTTCACCCTCACATTAAGACAGCTGTAATGAGATCGCTTGTCAGTCCTGTGGGAGAAGCTCTCCGCAGATAAATGAAGATCATGTATGACAACCATCACGCTTGGATTGTTTGCTTTGGAAAAAATAAAGCAGATATGTTTCATTTGTATCTTATACGCAGTTAGCTGTCACTGAGTTGTTTTTTGTCAGCACGCTGTCTGGATGTAACCTTTTTTCTGGGAACAAAGGCAGAGAAAACTTAATCTTCCAAACAACCAAAATTGCTTGGACTGAAACTTTGCAAACTTTGTGCACAGTTTTTATTTGTTTTTTTAATTTTGGGGAGGTAGGCAGCAGCAGCAGAAAATGCTCATTCACTCGTGAAGATGGTTTACGGTAGAAAACAAAGATGTACTCATTAGGATATACAGAGATATTCTGCAGCAAATGGAATATGCGTTGTGTGTGACAGCAGTACACTGTGTCTTTGTTTAGGATCCAAAAAACATTTGGCCTGGTTCTCTTGTTGGGAGGTTCTACACCGGTTATCGCCAGCTCGTTAATACACATTCATTGATTTGACCATTTGTTGCCCTCATCGCTTATGCTTGTATAAGCCATGATTCATGTGTTTAATAGTAGGTTACATGCACACACATAGCTATTCTTGTGTTCTGTGTTTGTAAGATGTACATTTTGAATATTGACTTGGTAGTAATATCTTCATAACAATGTGAACAGTTTATGAGAAAACAAGTGTGTGGTTGCAAATGCATGCAATTAAAAAGAAAAAATGGCCAAATTGTGCAATAAGCATAGTCACCTCCAAAGAGTAAACTATTCATCATAACATCATTAACTTACCTGCACCTACAATCAGACAGAATGGACATTTCTACAACCAGCTGTTTGTGTTTTTGAAGGTGGTAAAACATGTTGTGCTTTTCCCCTCCTGTAGTGGTGAGACTGAGGTCCTTAAAGCTCCTGTTGTGTGATAGACACTGAAAAAATGAGTCATTCAGAGACCAACATTGTTGCCATGGCAGCCACAAGTCTTGGGAGCAAGCCAGAGAAGTGTTAGGCTTTCCAAATACAGACAAATTCATTTAGGTCGATAGCTGTCATTGGATTAAGATTTCCAGGCGAGCCACCGTCCCTGGTTTAAGTAAATCCACGAGTACGTCAAAAACCTGGCGTGGAATTGAAGTTATTGTTTTTTGGGTTGTTTTTTTTTTTCTTAACACTGCACAGTCACAGTGCCGGTCATAAAGCATGTTAATTTCTAATATCTTAAGCTGTTCCCCTACAGAGAAATTAGCAGTGCTTTGATCTTAAAGCTGCTGCTTGACAGCTATTTAATTTATTTAGACTGAAACACAGGTTTCATTTTACAGAAAAAACAGGGAGAAGGGCCTGGTTCCTTCAACTTACAGTTAACTATCTCTAACTTACTTACAGTTGTTGGAGCTAATCATTTAATCACTATCCTTGCTATAACCAGATTAGCTGTGCCTATGTTGTTTGTATCTCCAGGTGCTGATCCTAATATTTAACCACAGTTTTTGCCATCACCAGAAGCAGAAAACACTTGAATCAAGCGTAATTAATGATGGTTAGGGAGTTACAGTTACTGACCACTTCAGCTTTGCATTAAATGATTGAAGGTGCACTGCATTTACACTAGCCCTTCTAAATTTATTCCTGGTGCATTTGCTCAAAAAGTTTGCTTCTATTGGGGAGCTGTGAATATGCAAAATTATTTTGATGTGGATAAAAAAGAAAGCTAACTCCAGTCTGCTTACAGAGGTTGGCCTTGGTCTTTCACAATTGAAGCAGACTACAACACAAAGGGCGTCGTTGCTTCAACGCAGGGTATTGGAGCTCAACAGCCGAAACATTTATATGTGTAGGATGTTGGTTGGGAAAAATGTCCTTTGGTCAGATGTGAATGAATGCAGTAAAATCTGTGAGAGAAACATGGTCAACCCAAAACCGCCAGCATCTGATGCAGCTCCACGTTTTTCTCTGAAGTTTTTCTGCATTGACCAATAGATGATAAAAGTTTTTTGTCTTCACTGTGTGTTTTGTTTTATCCTTTAAAGAGGCTCTTTGCAACTTTTTAAGTAATTCCTTTACTTGACTGACCCGTTCTAATGAAAAAGCTGATATTTCCTCCTCTTATCAGGTCTCCCTGTACCCAAAACTGCGCTTGCAGTTTTGTCCATTGACACCCATTGTTTTGGTCTGGAGGTCTCGCGATACATGAGACTACCGCTTTACAGCAGGTTGTAAATCCGTTTGGACAGATATGCATGCTTCATCTGCGATTCGTTTTTTGCTTTTATACTGCTTTGATAATTACTTTTACTATTGCCTCTGCTTTACAACGGTCTTGTTCTTCTGTCGCCTATTTTCGCTGTGGAGCTCCCCCTACTGCTTTGGGGTGCTCACTGCATGGTAAACAAACCCAGAGTTACTGAGATCTGCCACCTCTGGTGAAGAAGGGAAGACGTTATTCTAAAGGTCTGATTTGTTTAAGAAAAGTGTTGCCACTAATTTTCTTATTGAAACCTATTTTTAAGTTTCAGCTAGAGCTGTCGCAATACCGCAATACCGCGCTTTTGACAAGCATAATCGCAGGGCGTTGCAAGCAACCGCCACCACTGAGTGTCCTTAAACGTCTATTTACATCCGTGCTACCCGCTAAAGCTTATGAGCTTAAATGTTTAGTTAATTGGTTATAATCAAATATTGCTTTAACAAGGCTTAAACAGCATCTGTAGC